>CAJHQP010001557.1:0-111029 GCA_905132765.1 Moricandia arvensis
ACAGTAACTTTCCATATGTTAAGATAGTAAGTACACCTCTTTCTTTAATTAGTTGTTTTTTTTTTACCTTCATAAAACTGTTTTCTCTTTTGTTTCTTTCTTTGACAATTTTGTCAGGTCTCAGCAGAGACCATGGCTGGTCTTCAGGAGAGCACAAAAGCTGCACACATTGCCAAGGTACTAGCTTTTGCTACTTGTATATTTATGTTCTCTTTTGTTGTCTAGTAACACACACATGTTTGGTGTGAATGAACAGGTCTTTGAGGATGCATACAAATCACCATTGAGCATTGTTACTTGACAATATTGAAAGGTCGGTGGTGCATACATTTATACTCTTTTCTTTCTATCTAAGACTTAGATTAGTTTCGTAACTCATTTGAATATTATAACATGTTTAGGTTGTTGGATTACTCAGAAATTGGACCACGGTTTTCAAACACGATCTTGCAAACACTGTTAAAATATCTCAATCAGCTTCCCAAAGAGGTTTGGTTTCTAAAGTTTGTTCTTTACAGTACAAAGTAGCATGTCACTAACTAGTACATTATCAACAGGGGAGCAAACTTCTTGTACTTAGTACAACAAGTGAATCAACGTTCTTGAAAGCTGTTGGTTTGCGTTTTTTCTGTCACTTACTCTGTTCCATTACTTAGGGCCGAAGATGCCAAGAAAGTAACTGGTTCAACGAGTTTATTCATCTTCACTGTAAAAGATAGGCAATTTTATTTTTCTTTTAATCCAAAGTATAGTAATATGTAAACGGCGCATGAAAAAAATCCAACATGTTCTTCCATGGTTCAGGTGCTGAAGCAACTAAACATCTTCTCAGAGGATGATATGGAAGAAGCTTCCAAAGCCCTTAACGATGTATGTGGCTCGTTCTCATTGTATATTTGATAAGTATATAAAAGTGCGTGCGTATGTATTATATATCACTAATACTTGTAAACTCATGTTTTTGTAGATTCCAATCAAGCAGCTGTACATTCTTATCGAAATGGCAGCACAAAGAGATGGCAGGTCTAAGGAGACGATCTACACCAGAAAGGAGAAACTGAACATACAGTCATTTCTTTGATTGCCTTGAGGAAGTTACAGAAAATTAGCATTCAGTAATTAAGTTAAGACACCCATATTCATGTGTGTAATGAAATCGCACTGATGAGGCCAGTGAGGAGGACTCTCATGTTGCGAGATTTGATTCATTTCGTATTGGAATATTAAACTCTATTTCACTAAATAATTTGAATTATTTGGTTATGGTTATGGTATTAGCAAGAGTAAGGCCATTACCACAAGACAAGATGAGTCTCAAGACAAATCCTTACTCTCACCGTCCAAGCCCGCAACAAAGATCACTGCACATCTCACTCAACTTGCCTCAGTTCACGTCAAACAAGGATCAACGCTCAAGACAAAAGCATAGTACAATGTACTCCTCTAACGGCTAAAATGCCAGCTCATTGTGTGACCACAACAAATAGATTCCATTGCCTTGGCTCATGTGCTGAGGTGTGCTAGAAGATAAGAACAAAGCTTTAGTATAAATGTTGTATGAAGTTGTGTGAGCAAACCAAGTTAAAAAGTTAAAGATAATACAAAAACGTTTTCTTCTTCTCTGTTTCTCTGAGATACACATATGGTCCTTCATTTAATTTTTTCATTGTTTTCCATTTTCCACTAGATTTGTCATTTTCTCTCAATGATCCCAAATCAGGTTTCTCTTTGTTTCACCTTACTTTCGGTCGATTTTGACTTCATTGTTAGCATTCGTTTCAGCCTTCCAACATGGTCTGTTGTTGAATTTAGTGCCATATATACTGCCTTCACTATAAGTTGAGAAGTTGTATCTTGCTTGTGTCTATGAAAACATTGCACTAATGTTAAACAAACTCATGTTGTGCTTTATAAAATCTTTACAGCATGTCTAATCCAAATCAGAAAACCCAGTTAGCTCAGCTTGATTTTCCTTCTAAAGCTTAGACCATAATCGATTGTTCATTGAATGTATCTCAGAACTCTCTTTGCTTCTTGCAGTTTCAGATCACTCGGTTGAGATAAAATCCTAGACAAGTAGGAGGCAGAAAAAGTAAGGGCTGGTCTAGTTTATGCTCAAAAAAAACATACGAGCTCCTACGGACAAATCCATTCGGAATACCTCGGGAATGGGTTTAATGAGGAATTCGTGACGAAACCATTTCGTTGCGACTCTCACTGAAAAAAATTTGTCGAAAATTCTTCTATAATATTGACTGAAGATTTTCTGATGGCTTCTGATGAAAAGAACCATGGAAAATCACCGTCAGGAATGCTGAGATTTATTACCCACGAATCCTATTTTGTCAGCAATAAATTCCAACAAAATAAGATTCACCAGCAATAAATCCCAGCGAAAAAGGATTTGTCAGAATAAATTCGACGAATTATGTTTCTTTGGGAATATTTTTCGACGAACAAAACATTAGAGAACTTGTAACTAGTTATGTCAAAAATATTTTTACATCTATAATTCATCGGTAATAGTTATGTCAAAAAATTGTAACTTTATTTATTTAATATAATATTAGTAATTAAAAGGTAACTAAAAATATTTTAAAATTTATTTTAATATTTAAAAATTAAATTAAAAGTGATATATATATATATATGTTATAGAAAGTGAAAACTAACATTTTAAAGTTCTAAAATGTAAAACAAACTAGAATTCATTGGATCTTCATTGTTATCATCTGTTTTTTTCTTTGATTTTTCGCCAATTTAAAAAAGATTGTTGCATTTTAGAACTTCAAAGCTGTAATCCATTCATATTTGTTCTTTAACTGCTCCATAATCTCCACAATCTCGTGGATTAATATATGGAACTTGTGAAGTAGAAGAAGAGCGGGATGCACGACCTAATCCAACCAAACAAACTTTCTTTTATGGAATTGTCATATATAAAAAAAGAACCGATTAAAACATTAATAATATCAACATTTAAGACGTACCTCATGCATGAGGTTGTTAGGTTGTTTATTTACTCTTGGACCAAGTTTTCGGAAGCCGAACAAAATTTATCTTTAGACATATGCTCGAAAGTGTCATCTCTTCCTCTTTGGTTTTCACTAAGTGTAGAGATGTCAAAATAGACCGCAACAGGTTATATCCAAGTAGCCTAGTATTGGGGTGAGTCTGGACATGTAAATACAAACCGCAACCCGCAGCAATCCAGCCCGCATGGACTAAAATAAAACCGAATCCGCTGCAGATTGGGCTACTTGCACACACGTTGGCTTGCTTATCATTTTTTAAACTAAGTATTTTGAAGGAATATAAATATTATGAATAATTTGAGACATAAATGTTTTCTTAAATATTTTATTACTTATAACAACGTAACTTTGAGACATTTACAATATAAATGAAGAGAAAAATAGAAAAAACAAGAACATACGAGACATTTAAATGAAATTGCATTTTATATTTGCACAACATATATTAGGCTTTACGTTTTTGTTAGCAACTTTAAATCTAATTATTACAGAAAATACACAAAGTGAATCTTATCATTTTTTTATTTTTTGATTAACCAGGTGTTGGGCTTACGCCCCACCACCTAGGCCCGGTGCCAGCCTTTGTCTGTACCTTTTACGGCCCTGGACACACCTCCCCAAATCGTGGCCTAGGGAGTTTGAACCCCTGACCTCTCGGCCAAGGAACTACCACTAGACTATCACGTCTTGGAATCTTATCATTTTTAGACACAAGTGTTGGATAATAATTAAAAACAAACATATTAGATGTAAGTAACTGAGAGAATAAAGGTTCTGTAAATTATATTTGTTTATATTCTTTCATTTTTGTACATTTTTCTATCGTTTCTTTTTGAAAAATGAATGTTTTTCAATCTACTGCATATTATTTACAAAAGAAAAGCTCCATGCTTTTTTTTCTACAGTCACACTCATTCTGAATGACATTTATAATAAGGGAACTATATAATATATTTTAAACATCATGAGTGGAGACCTATGAGTTGACCCGCAAAACCATTTAGCTAAGCGAGGCGGGACAGATTTGGACATATATATATATATATATATATACAAACCACAACCTGTAGTGGGCCAGCCCGCATGGTCCGTACAAAAGTTGAACCCGCTACGGGTTGAGCTACTTAGAGGTGGGTTGTCCCGTCTAACATCTTTGATCGAGTGGATGACCTCCCTCATAACCAAATCTTGAATTTCACATGTTTTCTTGTTGGTATATGCCCTTTTAACAAATTAAATCACCGATGGGGAATTACTATCTTTATCTGTGATCTACAAAAAAAAATAATTAATAAAAATAGAGATTAGTAAAAAATATTCAAATAAATTACGAATGGATCTTCCCGGGAAGATAAACTGGTGATATCCAAGCTATGAACATATACACCGTTCCCTCTATGACCGTTAAGACAGTTACAAGAGTTGATTTTGACAGAATTTGCACACTCAGTTTAACCCAATGCACTTTTAAGTCCTCCCAAACCGTCATGTTCATCATTTTTGGTGTCTTGTTTTGAACCCACGTCTGCTTCCATGCAAAGAGTTGCATTCCATAGTGATCACTTGCGTAGTGGTGGAATGTTGCACGCAGAATTTCCATCAACCCAAAAGTGAATTCTTGCTGAAAAAAGAAAAACACATAATTAGTTGATAAATATTAGAAATTAGAAAAAGTATTAAAAAGAGGTAGTATAAATTACCGCAAATTGACGGAACCACATCTTGAGATATTTCTCAAGCATCTCCATGTAGGTCGGAAAACCATGCTTAAGCATTCCGTTCCTCATCTTCATAGTCCTTTTGCGAACGCCATTATTTGACTTATCGAACATACAAAAAAATAATGAAATTAGTTGATAACAATGAACATAAAACAAATAATATGTGATAGAATGAAAACTAACCACGTAGTTTCTGGCATCTTATGAGGATGGAGTCCAGTCAGATGTTCTTGTAACGGCTGTTGAACCAATTATTCCACGCTCATGGTTACCGACATTTCCCAAACGGTCGAATCATGAGAATGATGCTCATGTGATGAAACCGGAGTACGAGACCCCAAGGGAGTATCCGCGTGACCCGGAACGTCTGTGGCACGTAACGTTCCTAGATTTATGAACAAACAAATTTGGTTAATATGTTAAATAAGAAAAATTAGATGCTAAATTAGAATGGAAATTTGTTTTAAACTAAAAAAACAAATAAAAATTTTAATAAGTAAAACATCAAATATAAAAATAAATAAAAAAACGTTTTACATATTCTACTTCTTTAAAAACATTTAGAAAAATTAAAAACCTCAAAACATTTTTCTATATAATTAAATTATTAAAAACTTAAAAAAACCTTTTATATATTAGGTTCTTCATGGCTATCTTATTTTTCTACATTGGGTTCTTCTATAATAGTTTTCTTCTGCATTCGGTTCCCGTCTATCTTCTTCCTCAACTCCCAAAAGTAAATTTTATCTATATGAATCATTTACGATCTGAATATTACTTACACCATAATATACATGTACGTTAGGTTCTCTTAACATATCTATAGTCTAAAGTATGCTAGAAGTACCATAATCAATTTTTTCATAAAGATATCAAATCTTGTAACCCTGCATGAATTCATTTATATATAAATGCTTCAAAACATCACTCTTCTTAATATTCCTATTATTCTTACAAAAAGAGTAGAAATTTCAACTTAGAGTTTGTATATCTCCCTGTTGTCGTTGAGACACCAACATAAATTCACTAATAACATTTGTATATTCTTGTGTCAGTAAATTTGTTATCAAATCTACAGTAAGTTTATCATCCACAAGCGAAAAAATCATGAGGAGAGATATTTTTTGTGCTTCCTTGTGAATGAGGGGAAGAGGTATTATTAGATGAATGTGGAGGACTTTCCGGGAATTCCTAACAAAAAATGACAAACCCATCAGGAATCTGTCATGAACTTCGAAAAATGGTCATAAAATTTGTCGCAAATATATTGGAAATTTCTAACGGATTCCCGACGAAATGTATATTTTCTTTGAGAATTAAAAGGATTATTTAACCGATATATGGTATCCTCAAGAATTCATCGAAAAGATAACCCGACGGGCTGTTTCTTCAGAAATTCGTTGGTAATTACCGATGAATTACCAACATACTTGCATTCGTCAATAACTACTGATGAAATTGTAACGCCGCGAAGGGCCACCGCTAATGAGCCTCCTCACCCAACATATTGATCTCATTATGTGCGATAGGCGGTGCGTTATTTTCTAAGAGGGCCATAATAATTCTTGTTTTACTGACATTGCAATCATCACACGACCTTTACTCGTGTTTTAGCCTCATTCGTACGATATCGCGAATTACTTTCCAATAAGTCAGTACATCCTTTCACTACTCCATATCAAGCACACTTAACTTCAGAGTTCTTTCTCAAGATGTGTGACCGAAAAGATAAGTGCAATTTGTAGACATATGTAGGAAAATCAATTTTCTTAAGTCCTTCAACATATACTACAGATCAGGATGTTACAATCACCCCCCCCCTCACCGAGTGCAACTTCCTCATTGTGTATCAGGATTGTCACCCAAGTTAGTGTTAGCCCACACAGAATTCCACACTCGTCTGAGTTTGGGTTTGATATCACTTGTAATGCCTTCCACCGCCCACGGATAATGAACTTCCCACTCCCTTTTACTCGGCATGTTGGTCTCATTCCGCGCGAAAAATGGTGCATTATTTTTTAGAGGCTCGTAAGTCTTATTTTACTAACATGCAGTCACCACATGATTTTTCTCTGTATTTTGTGCAAAAGTGCTAATTATAATTGTATCATGTATGGATGCTTGAGCAAACATTTCTCCATAGTCCACACCATGAGTTTAAGTGAATCTGAGCCATTAGTCATGTTTCTTTTTAATATGCCTATTCTTATATATTTCATTGTGTATAGCCACTTCACTATGTCCACTTTTTGTCTGCAAGTTTTCTTATGTTTTTCTAAGTATTGTTTTTGTTAATCAAACAAATATCCATTACATCTTTTGAATCCCTATATGTTTCATACCTTCAAAATCACAGATTCCTCACAAGTAAAATCACATGCTTCCTGAGCTTGATTTGGCTCATTACTTTGTCCGTCATCTTCTTGATATACATAACTTAAAATTCTCATTTTATGCACATATCTTGATGAACAATTACTTCCTAATCCATTTCCACTAAAATGGCATATGCCTTATATTCAATATTATATCTATTATATTCACTCTAGTTATTGGACATAGTATTTTTGAGTTAATACTTTTCTTTTGAGATGTTCTGCTACTGATAGCTGGTAACTCATTATGCTCCTTTGTTTTTTTTCATGAGTTTTCCAGTTAGTCTTTTCTTTAAAGATAACATTTATTGATATTTCAATATTTCTTGTGTTAAAAACATACACTTTATATTATTTACTAATACTGCTATAATCTTTGAAGACATTTTCATCAAGTTATTCTCTTTGCAATAGTAATTTGACATGGCGTACACATCCAAAAACTAGAAGATGGCCAATGGAAGTCTTGTGACCACTTCAAATTTCAAGTCGGCTCTTTGTGGTTCATCATTTTATTGGAGTATCTTTCTTGACGTCCTTTGTCGTCGTGTCCGGATTCAGCAACTATTACACTTGGGTTTCTTATGTGCCCCCATCCCCCTAGTGGCTTTGCAGCATTTTCAGGAAGAGCAAAGAAGGTGCCTACTTCGACCGGTTTGGTGAACTTGTGGAGACAATGCATTTCGGTTTGCTACACTAAAACCTACCCCAATACAGTAAAGTCTATATAAATTAATAATGTGAAGATTTCAAAATTTTGTTATATGAAATCACAAAAAATCTGTTATTTTATAGAATAATTATGTATGGATATACTTTTCCATAATCTTTTAGAATTTTGTTTTATTAAATTTCATTTATACTTTTTTATTTATATAATTTAATTTATATTGTTATTCCATTTAAAAAGAAAATATTTTGTACAAGTTTCTTTTATTCTATTAAAGTTCATTATGCATGATTATAGATTTAAATGATGGCCAAAACAATAAGTGAGAATAGTGAATTCCTATTTATTCCTTAAAATTTTGATACCATTTATAGATAATATTTTTTCTCTAATGCTAATTCTCATTCTTTGTCACTTAAGGAATCATAAACCAAAAATTTTCGTTATTAAATCCAGAAAGAACAATAAAACACATTTCTAATATTTTTTCATTCATTTTCTCCGTATTTCTACTTTTTAATTGATCACCGGTGAAAGCCTTTGTATTGTACATTCGTACGAGACTGTATATAGTACTTTATACTATTTCTATAATTAAAATATTGTAAGCAACGAAAACAGATCAATTAAGCAAGGAATAATCTCACTTCTCTTCTTTTTCATTTAAACTCACTTTCTCATGATTACATTAGTTTCTTAAACTCTTATAAATCGTCTCTCAAGTCAGAACTATTAATATCATTTATGTCCTTTTCGAAATACATCAAACGTACATATAGACTATTCAAATGGGATACGCTTTTATGGCATAATTTCCTTCCATTATTTTTCACTTCTTCTCATACTGCCTTATATTTAGGTTTCCTTAAGGTTTCCTATATCGTAGAAATCTATGCCAATAGATTTGGTTGCACTCTGACTATTCTCGCATCAACCATGCCATCATATTTAGTACATATAAAATACATTTAGCCACTTTATAACCTTTTGTAATCATTAAACGTCTGTGCTCTCTTCCGGATGGTATTGACTATTACGGCAAACTGTATTCTCATGGCTACGTGTCAGTTATTCGAAATTGCCATTACAATATTAGTGTTGATATGAAACATATCAATTAACCAATGTTATATGCATGTATGAATATAGTTGTGAGAATATCTTTAAAAAATCTAAAAGATATCGACTACCATTCTTATTACTTACAAGCTCAACTATTTAGACCCATTTTTATTTATTTTATGCTAAATAAATATCAACTTCTGTAGCCTAATAAAATTAAAATCTTTTCTTTTGTATTAAAAATTTCAAACAATGTAACTGTATCTACAATTAGTTTCAAAATAATAAAAATACAATATATAGAATAAGCAGTATATTTAACTCTTGCAAATTAGATTCTATGAATCAGAATAATCATGCATTTTTAAAACATGCATCAAAATCTAATATGATTTCAAAATGTACATTTAGAGTGGACATTGAAAGGGCAAACAATTAAAACATGGTTTACTAAGGTACCGAGAAGAGGGAATTTCTCACTTTCTCACAATATGGTATAAAACTGTTAAAACCCTTTAAAAAGATTTTAAACTTATTATTGTATAAAACTCTAAAAATTAGCTTAATATTATACATTTACTCACTTTTATTGGAAAAACCCTTAAAACAGAAATTTTATTCTTCAACAACAAAAATTACTTAGCATAATTCAAAAATCTAAATCTGTAATATGTCATTTATATTTATTGAAAGCATCAAATGAAGAAAATACACTTCATGGAAGCTAGTCAATGCCGAACATCTAATTATGCATGTAAAAGCATCTTCCAGACAAAATATCTCCTAAAGCAGAGTTTGTCTTAAGTGGATAGTTGATAATGGATCTCATATAAACGTATGGAAATATAACTGGCTCCTAACCAGTCCATATACAATAGCTCACAGTCCAAGAGAAAATTTGTATCCCAACCTTCTCTTGAAATTACTATATACTACTAATTGAGATCATTATTCATTGCAAGATAAATCAGCTAATGACTAGACCAGATGTTTGCAAGGTATATACCATCAGGCTGCCATTACGAGAAATCATGATATATTAACATGGAGTTATGGAAATTCAGGTCAATACACATTCAAATCAGGATATTGTATAAGAGGAATACATGTAAACTCTTGTTGGCAAGTAGTTCATAATGGAATGGCAGTAATGGATAACCTATGAAGAAAAGGAATACGTGTAGACTCTTGTTGTTCCAACCTGTGGTGAAGACATCAAAACACTATATCATATGTTCTTTTAGTGTAGAGTCACAAGTGATTAAGTGAAATATGGAATTTGGAGCCTACAACTTTTCCAAAAATTAGCTTGTAGAATACTCCTTACTCCAAACCATTGAAAAAGATGTTTAATGAAGGGAAAAAAAATACCCACACGAGAGACTAGTTTTCTTCCTTTATTGGAGAGTTTGGAAGACGAGAAACAGTCTCCTATATTAAAAAAACAGAAAACATTAAATTTGCATTGGTAGACTTTCAAATATGGAATAAAGTCAATGGAGCATTGTCCTATAAACCTAAATATCAACAAAAATCTTCGAGAAGAGTGCTAAACACAATTCATGACTTATGCCATAAAAAACAATTTAGTATTATGCAGTAGATGCATCCTGGAAATCATCTACATATGGACAATTTATTATGACTATGCTTAACATTTCACTGCCTTTATGTGACTGATTGGTTTTGCTTCGTTTAAACTTTCAATGAATCTCAAATCCCTTCAACTATGTAATAGAACTTCACCTCGACAACCTCTAACAGTCCACGTACTTCTCATGATCTTTTATCTCTTAGACCAAGATACAACAACATTGCACTTCAAACATTCCACAAAAAAGGTCACTCAAGGTTGTTGAAAACAACAAGATAACCTCTTATTCTATTGTTCACATGTTTAAACCAAGTACTCAAAGAAATTTAAAATATACATTATTGCCAAACATGAAAATACTGTGAAGATCTGATGAGAGAAGAGTTGAAGCTAACTGAGCATTCATGCAAAAATAGATTGTCTAAGAATGTTTATCAAGCTGAAAATGATTGTGAATGCTACATTATATTATACTCATCATTTTCACCTAATAAAAAAGCACAATATCTGAATTAGCATTTCGATATTAAGATAAGCATGTGTTGTAGGCTTGTACCTTACATAGTCACTTTCATGAGTTTCATCATGTAACTTCCCACATACCATGCGGTTACTTAAACAAATCAAACATGTACACCAGACCACAAGTAAACCACTAAACATTTAAAGCATACGAAGACCGAAAACCAAGTAATACATTTGTCTAAAGAATTGGGATACATATCTTCGTCAGATCTACCAAGTACTTAAAAGAAACTAATGACATAAAATTGAGTTAAATAAATTATTAATGGAAAATATTATAATGTTAATGCCTTTAACCATTTAGAGATATCATAATATATACTCAACTTTTGTAATTGGTTGTAAGAAAGATTTTATGTTATCATGTCGTTGTATAATTGGATATAAAGAGAAGGCTTAGATAATATAGCATGATTAAGTCCAAATGGCCTTGCAAGAACCAATTAGAAAATATAAAATGATAAGGTAAAAACAATGCTAAATTTAATTACCAAGAGCAAAAAAATATCTAACATGTCTACACGTGGATGTTGCTTGGTTTATATGCGTGATTACTACGCATGTGTGCCTCGTGTGTTATAAATTCTTATCTCACCATCTTCCTCTATCACATTTTCTCTGAAACTCTCTATAAGGTCTATGTCTCTAATTCTCTATGTCTCTAACTCTAATTATCTTCGTTGTTGGACTTATTTAGGTCTTTGTGTATACAAATGCAGATTTTGTTTTGGTATTAGTTACTTAATTGATTGTTGTTTTCTTAGTGATTTGATCAGTACGAAGAAAAGGCAAGAGAAATGGCGTTAGAGAACAACATAATCTATGATGTTTATCCTCTGAAAAACAAGAGGTAATTAATAAATAATAATTCGATTTGCCGATGTGACTGATTAGTTGATTGAGTTGATATAGTTTTTTTGGTGTAAATGTTAAGATTGAGTTGAGTTGATATTGTTGCATGATGTTGTGCAATATCATTCACTTTTGAACCGATCTTTACAATTGTAAAGATAATATAATATCTGGGTATTATGAATAAAGATCTATGAAATGTAAATAACATTTTTGTAATGTTAGTAATAGTTTTGACCACGATATAATTGTTATGGAAATTAAGTCGTATTATTAGTCAATAAGTCAATATTGTTTTGGTGAATTACCAAACCTAATCGTCGGTGATTTGACGACGGCGTACAAATCATGTTTACCATTCAAACATTGTTTTTGCTTTACTTTTTTCCTGGTAAATATTAAAGATTAAAAAATGTCTGAAAATCTTTAACTATAGATTCTGACAAATAGTTCGGAAAATGGAGTGTGTTGGTTGTTTTCTCTGGTTGGAAGATATTTCTTTTTTACCAGATCACAACCATTTTGTAATTACAAAAATTTATCTGAGAAATTTTGTTAATATCTGCGGCTTTAAACTATAGATCTCTGAATCCTAAGTTACTTGTCACGTGTTACATTTTAGGACACATGTGTTTGCATCTGAAACTTCGACTCCAGTTTGATCTGGTCCGCATATTTCGCTTTGGTCTATAGATGCATAATGTCTTTTTCTTTGTTTAAAAATTATTTTTATCTGATTGTGACCTCCTTTGGATTTTCGAGAATCAATTTATGAAATTTACCAAACCACCACTGTGGAAATTTCTTTTGGGCTTAGGATTTGTCAGCAAAAATATTACTATCATATTGCCTCTCATTAGATTTAACACGTGACTATATATTTTAATATCTAACAAAAAATCTATAGACTTTTAATATTTAATTGATTGAATGTATTTTATTGTTTCTTTTGTCTACTTCTGGTGAAAACAAATACCATGGACTTGTGCTAAAGAGAAAGCCTCTTATCTCGTAGGTGAATTATCTCCAACTAATCTACATTTATAAATATATACGTTCGTGTGATTTGAGTTGTTAATACTAAAGAGATTTTTAAATCGATGCAGGATCTCAAACGTTCATGGTTTGATTCAGCAGACTAGGCTTTACACAAGGTTTACCAGTTTATGTAATCTACCTAACTTGAAATCTTTGATATTTCAATCTACTTTTCTATTTGGCATGTGAAAAGTAGTTTTTAATATATATATTAATATTCCACATCAAGAAGCAAACCCAAAAAGAACAATAGCGGCAATTGAGAACCTTAAACCAAAATATTTTCAGAGAACACCTCGTAATGAACATCTCGCTACCTTTGCAACTGGACAAGAGAATCAGGTGAGAAAATAACCATCAATATAGATATATAATGTGTTATTTTCCTACTATACGTCAATGTGATTTATATTTAAGAGATCACTTAAACAAACTCTTTTAATTTGCAGAAAGAATCGAGCATTTTGGGTACAACACATAAAGGGTTTGATGTGGAATGGAACATGATTGGTTTGGTGTGAGAGCTTACTCACATGTTTCATGATTCCATAAAAGCTCTTATGCAGTTGTTTTGTTTTGGCTTTTGGTCCTTAAAATGCTTATCGTTCCAATAAATGTTGCAGACATTGACATTTGCTGCTGCTTCTTTATTTTCTCTTTTTAATATCTAAAATTTTGGTGGGTTTTAGTTTTTATTTAAAAAAAAAAACATTTACAACTCATTTAAACAAAGAAAAATAATGTCGAGCATCTCTTAGTAAGTTGAAGTCAACTTTACTGACGCTTAAAACATCATAGAATTTTGACCATTTTCTTAGTTCTTAGTATCAGAAAAAAGTATGGACATAGCTGTGAAAGAAACGATATCACTGAAAAATCAAAACAGTAAAAACACTCCAAAATATATTTGTGAATAAATCTCTCCGATATAATGGAAAACACTATTATGCTCTATTATATAGAACCAGCGTATTTTGTTCTATATAATTATATAGCAGACATGGAATTTTTTCCCCAAAAAATATTAAGGTTTATATAATTACATTATTTGAAAATATATTCACTATTCAGGATAAGATTTTAAGTTTTATAGAATTCAGTTTCGATTACAACTCCAACTCTATTCTAATTCACCAAAAAAATCTTAAAAGCTTATGTATTAGTAGGATACACCGGAAACTATGTAATTTTAGGGTTATCCATATTTACCATAATTCTTTGTTAATATTTTTGTGATCTAAAAAATTATTATAATTTTCATGAGTTTATTTATTATTATTATTATTATTATTATTATTATTATTATTATTATTATTATTATTATTATTATTATTTTTCAAGTTCATATTTGATCTTCTTAACTTTTAATTTAGTTTTTTTATTTAATTAATGTAAAATATTTTTTACGAAAAGCTAATCAAAGTTATAAATAAAATCATAATTGATGAACTTTTACCAAAATAAACGTTACAAAAATGTAACGACCCTCCCAAAATCATTGATTGTTTACACATTAACACATATATAGTGTAAAGTATATTCAATTCTTTTAATCTGTTAAAACATTTTTCAACTTCTCTTTTATATATTTCATCTCTGGTTATTCAAGAAGTATTAATTTATAGAATTTTTACTTTATATGCTGACAAATTAGATTCAAAAACTAACCTAGTCCTACCCTTTTCATACTCAACATGGAAAAGGCTGATCATTGTAGATCGTAAGTCCTAATAACACCGCAATATTATTTGTGATCACACTAATGTTCATTATTTATCACTTCATTTTTTGGGTAATGTTCTAAATGGGGCTTCAAAACCAACATTAGGGTTAAAACATACACTTTATATCATTTACTAATACTGCTATAATCCTTGAAAACATTTCTCATCAATTTATTCTCTTTGCAGTAAGAATCTTGACATGGCGTATACATCCAAAACTAGAAGATGGCCACTGGAAGTCTTGTGACCACTTCATATTTCAATTCGGCTCTTTGGTTCATCATTTTTATTGGAGTATCTTTCTTGACGTCCTTTGTTGTTGATATCTCTTGATTTTGTTAAGTTTTAGATTCATATTTTAGTTCATTATTATCATTTTAGGTTGCATTTAGGTCTTTATATTGCATTTGCATGCATAATTGCATTTGACAGGGTTTAGATTGAACAATTGGAAGTTTAAGGCGAAAATCAAGGGTTAAATTGTACATTATGGAAGTTTGGGGTTAAAATGTGATGTTAACAAGAGGTCAGGGACTAAGGTTGCAAATCCAGAATATCGCATGGGCTAAATTGCACGATTAGAACTTTTGGGCTGATGACGCGAGGACGTTTCTGCACATTCAATAGTCTTGGGGTCAATTCGTAATTGTCCAGAAGCTGAAGGACCTGTTTTGCAAATAATGTACCTCCAATCCCTGCTCCATATCTGGATGGTGTAGCGGGATGCAGTGGCCGCTACACAGAAGAAAAGTCACTATTGACCGGTTTATTCCGGTTTGACTTGGTTTATGGGATCAAACCAGCTCGAGTTTTTACCCTCTTACATATAGTTTTAGCCCCCAAAAACCCTAAGATATCTCATTTTCTCTCAAAAGAACTTATTTTGGATTGTAAAAGCTTGAATCTTTGTTGATTTCTAAGGAAGTACTTCATCTTATCTTGTTTCTCTTACATGATTAACCTTGAATCTCACATAGATTTAAGGTTTATCATGGAGTTTATTGAGTAAACATTCTTAGATTCATGGGTTAAGTAGATTAGGGTGATTAGGTGAATGTTTAGGATGATTCTTGCTTGATTAACTTTGTTTTATGGCTTATTAGGTGATTTTAATGCTAGGTTAAGGTTGGGAAATCTAATCTAGATCATAAGTAGTTTCACGCCCGGAAGGTGTTCGATGAAATGCTTGAACAACCTAGTATTGTCCTATACATGCTTGGCCAACGGGAGTTGTTGTCAAGATGTTTAGTGGTTAGTAGACTTGTGTTTTATGCATGCTTGATTGGGTAAGGCCAACGGGAGTTGATGTCTAATTCATGATTAGCATAGGGGCTATTGTCACGGGAGTGGATTAGTCTATTTGAACGAGATTTAGACCTATAGACTTGTTGATTGTTTTGTTTGAGCATCCTAGATTGAATCTTGATCACCCGATATCGATGATCTTGCCCATGGATCTATCCTTAGCTATTGATTTAAAGTTTGATTTTTGCACTTGTTTCTTGTTTGAATTTGAGATCACATTGTTCATAATTCTAGGAGTTTAGTTTGTTACAAATCACCCATCTTCCCTTGTTTGCTTAGATTAGGAAATTTTGTGTATTCTTAGTGTTATAGATCACTAGTTCTCTGTGGATTCGATCCTAAAGTGCTGCATCGATATACCATTCGATTGTGGTAGCGTGCACTTAGGTTAATTGGCCTGTGGTAAAACGCAGTAATCAGTTGTCGTGTCTGGATTCGGTGACAGTTACACTCGAGCATCCAAAAGAGCAGGACTCGCTTGGATCATCTCAGGAGGACCAAACTCTATCAACACACAAGGAAGCTCCATCGAGGGCTATGTACCTTCCCCGATTGTCGTAGAAGCCTTAGCTCTCCGATCGGGTCTCATCGCAGCAGTAGATCTTGATATCACACGAGTCAAGATGTTGTCTGACAATTCAACACTCATCCGAGCAATCAACTTCGATAATCAGGCCAAGGAAATCTATGGAATCATTCGCGATATCCAGCAAATCTCCTATGTGTTCATCGATATTTCTTTTCACTATCTCTCGCGCGATCTGATCACGGATGTCGATCAGTTAGCAAATAGAAACCTAAGCGGTTCCAGTGTTTGAGACTTTCTTGGGCTAGACTTGGGCCTGAGGCCATCCTTTGTTTTTATTTTCACAAGTAATATAACTTTGTGCACAAAAACAAAATGTGCCCCATCCCCCTAGTGGCTTTGCAGATTTTTTAGGATGTGCAACGATGTGCCTACTTCGACCGGGTTGATAAACTTGTGGAGACAATGCCTTGTGTCTTGCTACGGTAAAACATACCCCAATACAGTAAAGTCTCTATAAATTAATAATGTCGACATTTTATAATTATGTTCACAAGAAAATCTGTTATTGTATGGATATATTTTTGCCCATAATCTTTTAGAAATTTATTCTATTAAATTTCTTGTATACTTTGTTGTTTATGTATTTTAAATTTATATTGTTACTCCATTTGAAAGAAAACATTTTGTACAAGTTTCTTTTATTCTATTAAAATTCATTATGCATGAATTCCTATTTATTTCATAAATTCAATACCATGTATAAAAGGTTTTTTTTTTCTCTAATGTTCATTTTCATTATTTTTCATTTAAAGAATCATAGAACAGAAATCATTTCTAATATTTTTTTTTCATTCATTTTTCTCTTTATTCTTACTTTTTTATTGATCACCGATTAAAGCCTACGTATTGTACGAGACTTTTAATAATACTTTTGATATTATTTTAATTAAAATATTTTAAGCAACTACTTCCCATTTAAAAGGTATTCAAAAATCAAAAATAATGGATCAAATAAGAAAAGAATAATCTCAGCTCTCTTTCTTTTGATTTAAACTCACTTCTCATGATTACATTAGTTTCTTAGGCCCTTATAAATCGTTTCTCAAGCCAAAACTCTTAGTTGATCTTGATATGTCATTTCTGTCCATCTTGAAATCCATCGAACATACGATAGACTATTCAAGTAGGATAAGCTTTTGTGGAATAATTTCCTTCCATTATTTTTCATTTCTTCTCATACTACCTTATATTTAGGTTTTCTTAAGGTTTTCATACCATAGAAATCCATGTCAATCAAGTTGGTTTCGCTTTGACCATTTTCTTGGTCGCTTTAATAGACAAACTGAGCAACTCGTATCAACCATACCTTCATAATTAGTACATATGTGATTCATTTAGCCAATTTATAACCTTTATGTACTCATTAAATGTTTTTGATCTCTTCCAGATGGTATTGACTATTACCGGTCAAACCAGTATTCTCATGGCTACGTGTCAGTTATTCGTACGGGCCATTACATCACTAGTGTTGATATGTAACATAAAAATTAACCGTTGTTATATGCATATAGTTGTGATAATATTTTCAAAAAAATCTAAACAATTATAGACTACCATTCTTATTAGTGACAAGTCCAATTATTTAGACCCATTTTTATTTATTTTATACTAAATAAAGATCAACTTTCTTTAGCCTAATAACACTAAAATATTTTATTTTGTATAGAAAATTCAAAAAATGTAACTGTATCTACAATTAGTTTTAAAAAACTTACAATATATTGAATAAGCAGTATATTTATAACTCTTGCAAATTAGATTTTCTGAATTGGAATAATAACGCGCTTTTTTAAAACGTGGACCAAAATATATTATAATTTAAAAATATATATTTGGGGTGGACATTGAAATGGTACACAACTAAATCAGGGTTAACTAAGGTGCGGAGAAGAAAGAATTTCTCACTCTCCTCCAATATGGTATAAAACTGTTAAAACCTTTAAAAGATTTTTAAGCTTATTATTGTATAAGACTATAAAAATTAGCTTGTTATTATACATATATTTACTTTTACTGAAAAACCCTTAAAACGAAAAATTTTATTCATCAATAACAAAAATTACCTAGCATAGTTTAAAGATCTAAATCTGGAACGCATCTAAGGGAGAAAAACACACTTCATGGAAGCCAATCAGTGTCGAACATCTAGTTATGCATGGAAGAGCATCTTCCAGACAAAATATCTCCTAAAACAGGGTCTGACTTAAGTGGATAGTTGGGATGGATATTATATAAAGGTATGACAATATAACTGGCTCCCAACCACTCCATATACACTGGCTCACGGTCCAGGAAAAAAATTGTATCCCACCTTCTCTTGAAATATCTATATACAACTAATTGAGATCATTGCAAGATAAATCAGCTAATGAATGGACCAGATGTTTGCAAGGTATATATATACACCATCAGGCTTCCATTACGAGAAATCATGATACATTAACATGGAGTTATGGAAATTCAGGTCAATACACATTCAAATCAAGATATTGTATAAGAGGAATACATGTAAACTCTTGTTGGCGAGTTTTTCACAATGAAATGGCAGTAATGGAT
The DNA here is from genome assembly GCA_905132765.1 of Moricandia arvensis. NCBI lineage: Eukaryota > Viridiplantae > Streptophyta > Magnoliopsida > Brassicales > Brassicaceae > Moricandia > Moricandia arvensis. Next base: position 19,047 of record CAJHQP010001557.1, read on the forward strand.
AACCTGTGAAGAAGAGGAACTCATGTAAACTCTTTTTGTTCCAACCTGTTGTGAAAGCATCAAAACACTATATCTTATGTTCTTTTAGTGTAGAGTCGCAAGTGAAATACGGAATTTGGCGCCTACAAATATTCCAGAAAGTAACTTGTAGAATAACTCAATAATCCAAAAATTGAAGAGATGTTTCATGAAGGTAAAAAACACCCACATGAGAGACTAGTTTTTTCCTTTGTTGGAGAATTTGGAAGATGACAAACAGTCTCCTATATCAAAGAAACATAATCTGCTTTGGTAGACTTTCAAATTTGGAATGAGGTCACTGGAGCATTGTCATATACACCTAAAGATCAACAAATATCATTGAGAAGAGTGCTAAGCACAATCGAAGGCATTCTGCCACATGAAGCAGTTTATTATTGTGCAATAGATGCATCCTAGAAATCACCTATACATAAGCAGTTTATTATGACTATGCATAAGATGACCTCTTATTCTCTTGTCACTTGTTTAAACTAAGTACTCAAAGAAATTTAAAATATACATTATTACCAAACATGAAAAACCGTGAAGATCTGATGAGAGAAGAGTTGAGGCTAACTGAGCATTCCTACAAAAAGTAGATTGTCTAAGAATGGTTACCAAGCTGAAAATGATTGTGAATGCTACATTACATTATACCCCTCATTTTCATCCAATAAACAAACACAATGTCTGAATTAGCTCGGTAATAAGATAAGCATTATTTGTAGGCTTAGATACATAGTCACTTTGATGAGTTTCATCATGTAACATCCCACATACCATGCGGTGACTTAAACAAATCAAACATGTACACCAGACCACAAGTAAACCACTAAACATTTAAAGCATACCAAGACCAAAAACCAAGTAACTACATTTGTCTAAAGAATTGGAATTGATATCTCTGTCAAAACTACCAAGTACTTAAAAGAAACTAATGACATAAAATTGAATTAAATAAATTATTAATTTAAAATATTACAATGTTAATGTCTTTAACCATTTAGAGATAGCATAATATCTACTCAACTTGTGTAATTGGTTTTAAGATAGATTTTATGTTATCATGTCCTTGTATGATTGGATATAAATAATAGACTTAGATAAGAGATCAGGATTAAGTCCAAATGGCCTTAGAATAACCAATTAGAAAATGTATAATGATAAGGTAAAAACAGTGTTAATTTAATTACCAAGAGCAAAAATATATCTAACATGTCTACACGTAGATGTTGCTTGGTTTATATGCGTGATTAGTACGCGTGTGTGTGCCTCATGTGTTATAAATTCTTATCTCACCATCTTCCTCTTATCATTTTTCTCTGAAACTCTCTATAAGGTCTCTGTCTCTAATTCTCTATGTCTCTAACTCTAATTATCTTCGTCATTGGATTTATTTAGGTCTTTGTGTACACATATGCAGATTTTGTTTTGGTATTAGTTACTTAACTGATTGTTGTTTTCTTAGTGATTTGATCAGTACGAAGAAAAGGCAAGAGAAATGGCGTCAGAGAACAACAAAATCTATAGTGTCTTATCCTCTAAACAAGAGGTAATTAATAAAGAACAATTCGATTTGCCGCTGTGATTGATTAGTTGATTGAGTTGATATTTTTTTTTGGGTGTAAATGTTAAGATTGAGTTGAGTTGATATATTTGCATGATGTTGTGCAATATCATTCACTTTTGAACCAATCTTTACAGTTCTAAAGATAATATAATTTGGGTATTATGAATAAAGATCTATGAAATGTAAATTCCATTTTCTGTAATGTTAATAATAGTTTTGACCACGATATAAGTGTTATGGAAATTAAGCGTTTTATTAGTCAATAAGTCAATATTTTTTTTGTGAATTACCAAACCTAATCGTCGGTGATTTGACGACGGTGTACAAATCACGTTTACCATTCAAACATTGTTTTTGCTTTACTATAAATTCAATATTAAATATTAAAAAATGTCTGAAAATCTTTAAACTATAAATTCTTACAAATAGTTTGAAACGGGAGTGTGTTGGTTGTTTTGTCTGGTTGGAAGATATATTATACTGGAACACAACCATTTTGTAATTAGAAAACTTTATCTGAGATATTTTGATAATATCGACGGCTTTAAACTATAGATCTCAGAATCCTATGTTAATTGTCACGTGTTACGTTTTAGGAAACATGTGTTTGCATCCGGAACTTTGACTCTAGTTTGATCCGGTCCGCATATTTCGCTTTGGTCTATAGATGCATATTGTCTTTTTCTTTGGTTTATAGATGCATATTTCGCTTTGGATTCTTCAGAATCAATTTATGAATTTTACCAAACCACCACTGTGGAAATTTATTTTGAGCTTGGGATTTGTCGGCAAAACTATCACTATCATACTGCCTCTCATTAGATTTAAAACGTGACTATATATTTCTAATATCTAACAAAAAATCTATCGACTTTTAATATTTAATTGATTGAATGTATTTTATTTTTTCTTTAGTCTACTTATGGTGAAAACAAATACCATGGACTTGTGCTAAAGAGAAAGCCTCTTATCTCGCAGGTGAATCATCTCCAAGTAACCTACATTTATAATATATATATATATATATATATTCGTGTGATTTAAGTTGTGAATACTAAAGAGATTTTTCAAACAATGCAGGATCTCAAACGTTCATGGTTTGATTCAGCAGACTGGGCTTTACACAAGGTTTACCAGTTTATGCAATCTACCTAATTTGAAATCATTGATATTTCAATCTATTTTTCTTTTTGGCATGTCAAAGTAGTTTTTTAATATATATATTAATATTCCACAGCAAGAAGCAAACCCAAATGAAGCAACAATAGCGGCAATTGAGAACCTTAAACCAATATATTTTCAGAGATCACCTCGCAATGAACTTCCCCCTACCTTTGCAACTGGACAAGAGAATCAGGTGAGAAAATAACCATAAACATAGATATATAATATGATATTTTCCTATTATATGTAAACGTGATTTATATTTATGAGATAACTGGAAAAAAAATCTTTTAATTTGCAGACAGAATCTAGCGTTTAGGCTACAACACATAAAGGGTTGATGTGGAAATAGAACGTGATTGGTTTGGTGTGAGAGCCTACTCACATGTTTCATGCTTTCCATAAAAGCTCTTATGCAGTTGTTCTGTTTTCGCTCTTGGTCCTTAAAAAATGTTTATCATTCCAATAAATGTTGCAGACATTGACATTTGCTGCTACTTCTTTATTTTCTCTTTTTAATATCTAAATCTTGGTGGGTTTTCGTTTTTATTTAACAAAAAAAACATTTATAACCCAAAATTTGGAGAACTTTGACTTTAAACAAAGAAAAATGATTGTCAAGCATCTGTTTGACTTTGACTTTGACTTTGACTTTAATCAGTTGAAGTCAACTTTACTGATACTTTAAAAAACATAGAATTTGTATTGTTTTCTTATTTCTTAGTATAAGGAAAAATTTTGGACATAGGACTGAAAGAACATGTATCACTGAAAATTCAAAAACAATAAAAACACTTCGAACTATATTTTTGAATTATAAATCTCACGGATATAATGGAAACACACAATTTTCTCTATTATATGTAGAATTTTATAACGGAAAATGGATTTTTTTCTCCACAAAATATTATTTTTTATAAAATTACATTCTTTCAAAATTTATTGACCATTCACGAAAATATTTTAAGTTTTATAGATTTCATTTTTGTCTACAATTCCAACTCTATTCTAATTCACCAAAAAAAATCTAAAAAGCTTATGTATTAGTAGGATAAACAAGAACTATGTAATTTTAGGGTTTTCTGTATTTACCATATTTCTTTGCTTTTATTTCTTTTTGTGATGTAATTAAAAATTTTAATTATAATATTCATGAGTTTATTTCTTATAATTCTCATTTTTCAAGGTCATATTTGATCTTATTAATTTTTGGTTCTTTTATTTATTTAATGTAAAATATTTTACAGAAAAACAATCAAAATTATAAATAAAATTATAATTGATGAAACTTTTACCAAAATGAACGTAAAAATATAAACACCCTCCCAAATCATTAATTGTTTACACATTAACACATATATAATATTAGGGATATTCAACTCTTGTAATCTGTTAAAACATTTTTCAACTTCTCTTTTTCTTCTTTGGATCTTTTATGTGTGTCATCTCCGATTATTAAAGGAATATTAATTTATAGAATTTTTGCTGTATATGCTTAGATTAGATTCAAGCACTCAACCTATTCCTAACCTTTTCATAGTCAACATGGTAAATGATAACCATGGTAGATAATAATTCCTAATTATAACACGATCTTCTTTTTAATCATATTCATGTTCATTTTTTTGTTGGGTAATGTTCTAAATGGCGCTTCAAAACTAATGCTCATCGTCAGATTCATATACTATCTTCTTAGTACATTGGATGCAATGAATCCTTTTTCTTTCATCAGTTGAAATGAGAACAAGCAACCATCAGAAAAAGATAAACCGAGTGACAGTTAGAGAAACTCTTATGGAGGTACAATAGGAATCAAACCAAGCCAAGGAGGAGCTTGAATGAAACAAGTTTCTATTTACACTCTAGAAGAACAAAAATGAGCAGAGTGATGAAAATATTGGAGATAATAAGGATCCAGTCAGAATGTGATAGTCACTCATGCTCTAGAAAATATAGCCCAATAAATAACAGCACAACCCTCTGAAGTGCCGGAGATAGTATAACTTGGTCACTCTTGTGAAATCTGGCTAAGTTACATGTGAAAGTATAACTTGTTCTAACTCTGCAAAATCAAAATGAACAACAAACTCAAAAGGGCTTCATCACTATAAAAAGGGAAGAAACTGGTGTCCAATGAAGAGCCAAGTATGTTTACTACTTAGTTCCTTCTTAATTAAATGGATGACAAAATCACATCAAAGGCAATCAAGTGGAAAAGAAGTAGTCACGTGAAAAACTGATCATAGCAAGTTCAACCATATATTTAAGCTTGATATTTGTGAAACACAAGTGGATCATAGATTAACGTGGATAGCTAATAGCTTTCATCATTATATTGTTTCTTTATGTATAAATAGGCATGCTTGTTCATTAATGGAAACAAAGAAGTCCAAGAAAGCTTCTTCTATTTTTGAGAAAGTGTGCTTAAATAAATATCATTGGATTAACTTCGTTCATCATTCTCCATGAAAGAACAAGCTCTAATTGAGCTTTTTATTCTCTACACAATTAGTTCATCACCTAAACTCACTGTATCGGTCACAAATAATCATAAATGAACTCATTTTGTTAATCTCCAAAGTTCACCAGACTTCATCACATTTCACATTCTCATTCGCAAAAACCAACACCATCTTCCTTTATTTCTACTTGGACAAACTCTTTCCAAATAGCAGAATTTAAGCTTTTAGGATGACTTATTGCTTGAACCGCTTGAAGATGTTGAATTTCACTTTGTGTCACTTCTATAATATATGTTTCATTCTTATTGCTCATTCTCAACACTATAAGCTGCCATTTTTTCAAGTGCTTGGACCCAATTTTTAAAACATATAAACAATTTACGTTATATAACCATCAAACAAAAGTACACTTATATAATCATTTAACTTTGTTTTATATCTGAAATGTAAGACATCAGTCAATTAAAAACATGCATTATAACACTAACAAGTTACGTAAGTAGAAATGAATTAGAGAATCAAACTTGTCTCAAATCAATAGAGATAACTAACTCCAAAATCTTAATAACTAATACACAACATTTAAGCATATAGAGTAAAGTGTTGAGGAGCTTAGAACTTGTACAAAACTAGTAAGAATACAGAAATCTCTTAACCAATTGCTCTACAAAATAGCTTCACTCAAACATATAACAGGTTTATGGCTTCTATGACATCTATATTTGTTTTATCACCTTCCTAGAGAGGCTAACCTAAAAATGGATTATAAATGAGATTTCATCATTTGTGAAGTTTCATATACTTCCAACTCAAAGATTAATTGGTAATCAATGGATCGACTAAAATCTCATATATTAGTTATTTCTCATTGACTCTTTTAATGTGGGAGCTTAATATTCTCACATGCCCCATTGAGATGATGGTTCTTTTGACAATTAATCTCGACAATATCCTAGTATGGGATTTGGTTCGTGTCAGACCGGCCGGACGAATTTTGGATTAGGCCGTTTCAAGATTGATCAGGTCTTTTTAGGCCTGATCGATTTCAGTTTGGGTGGGCATTGTGTGTTTTGGATTTGATACCTTGTTAAGTTTCATGGACTGCTAACGTAAAACTAATTTGCAGTTAGTGGATTTACCCAAGTCTCATATATTAGTTATGTCCCATTAAAACTCACAATATGATAGCTTTATAATCTCAAACATGAAAGATAAGATTCTTCAACATATGAGGAAATCGATAACATTTGGATCTAATAGCATTACGAAAAGAGAAAATCTTTGTTGGAAGAACTCTAATTGTTTACTAATTTCCAAATCTGCTTTCCTCCTCCTCTACCACCACTTCGTGATCACTATCATCAAAACCTTCTAGCCAAAAAGAAAAAAAATCATGAGCTGGAAAATCAAAATAAATAATGAAGTTAAAATAAGGCTTAACTTCTAGTATTTGAACTTAGATTAAGACAAGAAAAAAAATATCTACAGAAATAGGCAATCTAAGAGGTAAAATGAAGAGGAGGAGATTGCCAAAATCATAGCAATAGAAAGAATGAGATCTGAAGTTGAGGTGAAGATGCGTTAAGAATTTGGGCTACTTTCGTGTTATTGTGGATGGGAAGTGAAAAAAAACGTTGTTCTGATACATGTTACTAAAATAAATAAAAACCATGAAGTTATATCTTCAAAACCCTTTAGGGAACCCAAGTTGAACTTAAATGCATACAAGACCCGGTCGTTTTAAGCCATCATTTAAGTCAAAATGTATGGTTTCTTGTAATTTTGGAAGGGTTTCAGCTACCCTTTTAGCAATTTTAATACTTTTTGACTAAAGCATCCTTAATACTTATTCAATCCGTTAAATAAAATTTTTCATATGCGATTTGAATGAAGGATAAATATGAAATCAATTTACTCCATCTTTTTCATTTCTCATTCATATTTATTCTATCTATATTTTATGTTTACCATTTGCAGCATGGAAAAATATTTTTCATGTACATGTATTATGTATATGGACTTATTTTATAGTTTATATAACCTAGCGGAAAATATATAATTTACATGAAAATAGGAGACGAAGGGATACAAACATTGTGTGCTAATTAATCACTCATTGTATTGTTTGCTTGTGGTACAAATCAGATGAAAAATGTCATATAAGTTCTTACACGTCAAAAATTTCTTTAGATGAATGGTGAGTGTATGCCAGCCTACTGGTATAAATACCATCTTCATCATTTTTGAATAATACGTTGTGAAAATCATTTTTGTTTGTTGTAGTGTGATCTTACAAATAATCATTTTTTATTGTAGTGTGATCATACAATCCATTTTCAAAATCAATACTTCAAACTTAGTTTGTGATTGTAAAAATTACATCATAAGTTCTTGGCTCCGCTGACATAAAAAATAAAGGTTCTTGGCTCCACCAACGCACCTTCCACTCCCTCTTGGTTGTTGAACCACCCTTTTTTAGAATGCTTATAAGTATTTGTGTGAGCCAGTTATATGATACCTTTGTCTTTTTGAACTAAACTAAAATATCGAATTTGAACATCCATACCAAACGGTTTCCACCATGTTGAAGATCTTGTGTCAGCTTTTTATTCAATAATCTAGAATAACTGATGATCAGTGTAGACCCGTCACTTTTTAATGCCATGTGCAAATTTTTAATAATATGTGTTTTATATTTTTCTCTAATATTATATATATATTTTTATAATATGGATGATTGGTTTGGTTGTAACTTCTAAGATTGCTTTTAAACTTAATATGCATGATTTTAGATGTACTTGTATCTACTGTATTTTGAGAAATAAGTAAGAAAAGGAAAAAAAATATTTCTACAACTTAGGAAATAATGATTTAGTAAATAGAGTTTATACAACTATTTCTTTACTTTTGCAATAGCTTTCACTACAAGAAAACACATCTATTACGAGGGCATATTTTCTTCTTAATTCGTCGTAATAAGGACATTATGACGAATTAACAAGCAATCGTGTTTCATTTTAAAAAACTTTTCGTAATGCATCGTTCGTCGTAACAACGTTGTAATGTTTACAATTAAATACATTCATCGTAATAGAGAAGGAAAATATTCGTCGTACTTTTCTAGTAATGGGTCCTCGTAAATATCTTGTAATATTTCCTAGTTAAGTACTCATTAAATAATTATATTATTTACGACAAATTTACATAACACACTTTGTTAAATTCTTGTAATAGATTACGACGAATGCACAAGTAATTCCATGTAAATTCTTAACTATACAAGGACTTTACAAATTATTCCTTGTAAATTTCTTGTATATTTTACGAGGATGTTAAGTGGACCTTTTAATAAACAAAAAATATTAATAAAATTATAAAATAAAAATATATTCAAAATATTCAAAATTGAAATAATTTTAAACATTAAAAACTGAATATAGAAATATTATAAAATAATATTTAAATTTATAATAGAAAATAAAAATATTTAAAACAAAAAGCTAATCTAAGGGAGCTAAACGTTGTCGAAGTAGTTTTTGGAGGTCTCATTCCCTCACGTAGAGTCCCGAGGCTCGTCCAGATGTTTGGAGAGAGGCGCTTGTCCGCTAATATTCTGACATCTGTCCTTCAACGCTCTCTGTAGAACTGAGTTTCCAACCGCCATAACGTCGAGAAGATCCTCTAGGGATTGCAGGCGAACATGTTGGTCGTCCACCTAAGCCTTCAGCCGAGCATCCTCCTTATCTTGGCTCGACAAGTAAGACGAAGTCGCCTTTGGGACGTCGTTAACGGATCCTATTTCCATCGTCTGCCCCTTCTTTGAGCCACCTTATAAAACAAATATTTTTATAATTAAAAATTAAAAATATACTATAAATGAAAATTAAAAATTTATAAGTTAAAATATAAAAATATTTTTAAAATTTATATCTTCGAAAAGCATGTCAACCTCATGTGTAGAAAATTTGACGGGTCCATCAGTAGACTCTTGGGTTAACTGCGTCTGGCGCACTTCAACCCTAGCAGTCACGTTAAGAAAGAGCTTCTCCGACCGTGGATCTACAAAAGTCTCACTCGCTTTCTAGTGAGTGATATTGAATAGATCAGACAAAAATGGCATCACTCCGGTCTTCTTATCCTACAAAAGGATATAAAATATAAGTTTATTAATTTTTTATAAGATAATAATAATTAAAAAAATTCACATAGAAATTAATAAAATTTACAACTCGTAGACGAACTCCAGTGTGAGGTTTTTTCCGGTTGTATGAAGCATGGGAAACTATCCTTCCAATCTGAGACTGTATTGCTAAGGCGGGACTTTGCTCTAGCAACAAATTCCACATTTACCTCTCGTTGATTGCTAAGGACCAGTGCCACCTTTACCCTCTCGTTGATTGCTAAGGACCAGTGCCACCTTTGCTGAAACAAAGAAAAATAAAATAAATTAGAAAAATTCAAATAAATAATTAATTATTAAATAAGAAAATGAAAAAAATTACTGCAAAACTTTTGAACCACATGGTCCTAACGTGGTCGGGAGTCATACTCCAGTTCGGATGGGCCTCGATGAAATAAACTTTGATCGTGTCAGAAACGCTTCGTCCAACACAGTTATCGACTCCAATCTTGAAAATAATATGAACTTGTTAGACGAGTATAACAAATATAATGCTAAAAATTTATATTAATAAAATTTTAAACTTACCAATAAGTACCCTCCGAAGTATCGGGGTCGAGAATCGTCAGTCTTGCTCGTCCAGGTTGAGCAAGAAGATCCACGACTGTATACGTAGCGTACAGTGCAGATGGAGGGACTAGCAAATCCGAATGAACTCCGACTGCTGGGGTAAGATGCGGAGCCGGTGGAGGCGCCTCTTATGGAGGAGGAAGTGAAGGCATCAGATGATGTATATGGGGTGCGTAAGGACGAGGATGAGCCCACAAAACTCCCTGAGGCGTATGTGACTCGGGGACCACCTCCGGATCTGAAGAAGATAATGGAGATGAACAAGATGTCCCATCATCGGGTGCAAATATATCGGAATAAGTGGGTCGTCTCCTTGGTGCCATAAAAATTTAAAAAAAATCTAATCAGTTTCTAAAAAATATCTAATAAGTTTTTAATAAATTTATGTTCATTAATCTAATCATCTATTAACTACCTAACCTTAAAAAAAGAAAATTAAAAAAACAAACAAACATACCTTAAACTATAGAGAGAAAGTTAGGAGGTATACACGAGGCTTGTCTCGTGACTGATCCTCGGGTATATATAGAAATTTGGAGTTCTAGTAAATTCGTTGTTATGTTACGATGAACTTATTGCGCGCATGTTTTCAATTACGACGAAGTTACCACGCGCGTGTTTTCAATTACGACGAATTTACTAGGAATCATTACGGCGAATGTACTACGCCGTGTTTTCAATTATGACGAATTTACCTGGAACCATTACGGCGAATGTACCACACGCGTGTTTTCAACTACGACGAAGTTACAATGAATATATCTAAAACCCTGAAAATCAAATCCCTAAACTCCAAAGTCACTTATCTATAACTTCATATTTTTCTTTCACTCTTCATCCCATTTCTCTTAAACCGTAAACTCCAATTTTTTTTGTGATCACACAGAAACCCTAAACCCTTAATTAAATCACCTTAAACGTAAACTCCAATTATATCAGTAATTAAACTCCAATTTGATCCCCATACTACAATTAAATCTTTAAAACCCGAACTAACAAGTTCTATAATCCAACCGATAACACACATAAATGAAGTCTTACACATATTTATATATTAAAAACAATTGGTTACATTCATTCTGAGTCACTAGAGTCTTCACCAATATCAGTACAATGATCATCATCATTTTCACCAAACTCGTCTTCACATGCTTTATCCATCATATCGTTCGGAAGATCTTCATATTGACGGTTATACCGGGTCAATGAGAAGAATGTCATCGGTTTATTGTTCAGGTACTGCAACCTCAGCGATACAAGTTTCTTCTTGCAAAGATGGTTCTTCTCCAGCAACTATTCATCCACGAGGAGTAATTTTAATAGCCGTTAACCAAGTTATTCCGGAATCTCTAAGGTGTGGGTATGTGATGAAGCTAACTTGGTCGGCTTGAGAAGGTAAGATGAAATGCTTGAATTTGTTGTATCTTCTTCAAGAATTGACATCAAGAACACAAAATTTGTTAAACCAAGTACCTCTGTTCATAAGGGGGTCGAACAAGTCACATTTCAAGAGGACGCACTTCAGCTTCAGTAACCCACAAATTCAACTTCAATAATCTCCTACAAAATTTTGTAAAAGTCTTTTTTGCCTGTCACACACACTCCGTAGTTACTTGTTGCCCGCATTCTTCCATACTCGTATGTGTGAAAGGTTAAAACCTCGTGTGAAATACATAGGTGTTGTGGTCACCTTTGCTACAGAATTTAGGACTAAATCGTGAAACCATACCGGGTAGTATGGTTTATCATAATCAACCTATAAAAAGTAATACCGTTAGAAATACATATTATACTAAAGCTTTTACCATATAAAGTATCCGAGTCTTTAACCCCTTGACAAAGTGTTGATCTTTCCGTTTCTCCATCTCAGTTGAAGATATTCCTGGTATTGCTTCTTTAACTTGTGTAACAAATAAGCTGCAAAAAATACACAATTTATACAATAGCTTCAATATATAACTTGAAAACAATATATATATATATATATATATATATATCTTTCAAACGAACGCGTCACTACATCCTCGCAGTTGAGCAAAATATAAATGTGGGTATTATGCTTATCCTCTAAGCTAGACCCCCAAACTTCTTTTAGTTTACCACCAAACTGTCCAATCTGGTAGAAAATGTTAGGAATTCCGCCAACTGCATATGTTGGGACGACTCCACCATCATCATATCTTCTAGGAACTCTCTTCTTAGTGTGTACTGCTGGTGCAAGGTAGTATGATGTGAAGTGCAATGTTTCTATTGTCAAACACCCAACAACTATTAACCCTTCCAACTCTGCGAGATTTTTTGCTTTCTCTATCAAATGTTTCACGAAGCGCTCATAAGGATACATCCATCTGTAATGAACAGGTCCACGAATCAAGGCCTTGTACAGGTGGACAACTAGATGTTCTATGACGTCAGAAAATACCAGAGGAAATATCTTCTTTAGGTTGCAAATTAAGATCGAAATGTTCTCTTAGAGTTGTTGCATGACATCTTCCTTGAACATATGTGTGCTCAAGTCCCTGAAAAATGCTTAAATGCCTATATATTGCAAAAAATGACCCCATATCGTTCATAATTAATATATCATAATATAAATTATTATTTAATTAAAATATTTACCTGCAAATGATTCATTTACATTTGTTGGAAGCATCTCGGCAAAAGAGAATGGAAGTAGTCGTTGCATAAACATATGACAATCATGACTCTTCATTCCTGAGAATTTCTGACCTTTTCAACACATCTTGAGAGGTTTGAAACATAATCATTAGGAAACTTCACTTCTAATGCCACCCTGTTGAAGAAAGTCGTAATTGCTTCTGATGGCAATCGAAGATGGGAACTAGAACCTTTCCATTGCTCTTGATATGCAACTCACTTCTCGAGCAAATATCAGGTAAGTCTAATCTTGACTTTTGTTGTCTTTTGTCTTTCTTTGAACATTTAGTATCGTATTCATAATGTTGTCAAAAAATTATTCTCTCTATGCATCACATCGAGGTTGTGTCGTAAAAGAAGATCCTTCCAGCAAGGCAGCTCCCAAAATATACTCTTCTTGTGCTAATTGTGAGCGACCCCATACCCATCAGGCATATTTGTAGGAACATGCCAGTTTCCTCTACGAGGAACAGTTTCCAAAGCTCCATAGTAATTAATTTGCTATTCGATTTGTTCTCTAGTTAAATATGGAGGAGGAGTGTCTTTGACAACTCATTTGTACCTAAAAATGTCTTGTTTCCTTGGTATGAATGAGTAAGGGGAAGAAATCGATGATGGCAATTAAACCAACATGTCTTCCTACCAATCTTCAAGTGAAAAGCATGTGTCATTCCAAGCCAATATGGACAAGATAATTTTCCATGTTATGTCCATCCAGACAACATCCCGTAAGCAGGAAAGTCACTTATAATCCATAGCAGAACTGCTCGCATCGTAAAAAAATTCAAGGAACAAACATACATCCACACTCATGCTGACCATAAATCCTTCAACTCTTGTATCGATGGTTGAAGAAAAACATCTAGCGACCGTTTTGGATGCTTCAGACCATGGATTAATATTGTCAAGAATAGAAATTCTTGTTCCATTCACATCTGGTGGCAGGTTGTACGGCGTAAGAATGACTAGCCACAAAGAATATTGTCTCCCAGACATTCCAAATGGACTAAATCCATCTGTGCATAACACAAGATTGACATTTTGAATATTTCTTGCGAAATTTGGGTGTACCGTGTTGAAATGTTTTCACGCTCTTGCATCTGACGGACGAGCGACCTCGTCATCCCTTTGAACATGTTCAGCATGTCATCCTATTACTCCAGCAGTCCTGTCAGATTGATATAATTTTTTCAACCTGTTTGTCATTGGTCGGTACCACATCCTTTGGTACAGTACCCTATTCATTCCACGTCCTTGCGGTTTGAATCGTGGCTTCTTGCAGAAACGACAATCTTCTAACTTCTCATCGTCCCTCCAGTAGATCATGCATTTGTCGATGCAAACATCTATCATCTCCGAATGCAACCCACGACTATAAACCAATTTTTAAATCTCATAATAAGATTCAACTGACACGTTGTCTTCTTGCAAATACTCTTTAAACAATTTGGCCCATGCATCCATGCAATTTTCAAGTAAATTATGATATGTTTTAATATTCATCATTCTAACTGCTATAGATAATTTAGAGAGACTTTTTCTACAACCAGGGTGGATTGGTCGATTTGCAGCATCTAACATCTCATAAAATCTTTTCGCATCTAAGTTTGGTTCTTCAGCATTTTCAGTTTCATCAGCTATTGTTGTAGTGGTTTCAGGTAAAAATGCATCAGTAATGATCTACCATATGCTCCTCCTGATGGTAATTATATTCATTATGCAAATGATATGGTTCTTACTATTACCAACATCCTAAAAATTACTATTACTACTATTAGCTTCATTTCCACCATAACCCCCTCCATGTTGAAACCAAATATAGTAATGTGGTGTAAAGCCTTTGTTTATTAAATGCATCCATACAGTTTCACTACGTACAAATTTTGAATTCTTGCACTTCAGACAAGGACAAAACATCTTACCACTTTCATGCGTGATCATTGTACTGCTCACCTGGTACATGAATGTCTCTAGCCCCCTGAGAAATGCATATGTCACTCTACGGTCAGCATCCTTGTCCATATACATCCAACTCCGTAACTCGTAAATATTTCTACCATCCGACAGTTTTTTATTGTTTTTTTTTCGTTTGTGTGGTATGTTGTTATGAGAATTGACATATATATAGGAAATTTTCAAATCTAGTAGGTGAATATATAACAATGAATTTACAAGGAAAATCTTTACTATAATTTTACAACTCCCTCACGTATGTTTTATAAGGAATTTACAACAAATCTACTTTTGTAAAACACACTATAAACACGTTTTCATCAAACATAACATGCATATTTTTGGTCGTAAGAACTTGTAATCTTACAAGGATTTTATGACGAATATTCTAATTCAATGTAAATGCCTTGTAAACGTTCATATCGATTACAACGAACCCTTTTCGTCATAAATTTACAAGGACTTTACGACGAATTTAGATTTCGTCGTAACATCCTAATAAGAGACTTGTACATTTACGATAAAGTAATTTCGTCGTAAAACTTTGTTGTTAAAGGTGCGTTTCTTGTAGTGTTTAAAGTTTAAAATAAAATATGATTGTTAATTTTAAATACTATAAATAAAATTAAAGCTATAAAAACTCATACATTCCAACCAATCATCTCCAATATAAGAAAAGATCACATTAAAACTTTATAAACTAATTAAATTATATTATTGATTAGTAAATTTAAATTCAAGAAATTAATTTTTATATCAATGTTAGTCAATATTATCATAAACATTTGATTATAATCAATCATAATTTACCAAAATAATTTGATGGCACAAAATTTGTATAGTAAATTAATATTCGATAAATTAATAAATTTTGCCGGTCTCTATTTGGGCCAGTGGAAAATATAACAAAATTTAATAAGATAATAAGTTTTAAATCTCATGTAAATATATGGTCTCAAAATATTATAAATTAATAAAAATCATATGTAATATAAATATTAAACTAATATAGGTTACTAAAATATGAATTTACTTTTTTTCTTAAAGTTAAAATATGTTTGGAGCTCATCTCTAAGTTTGTTATTGCATCAAAAATTCATGGTGTTGTCTTCTCGAACTGCATCCAAAAATTGTTATAAGTTTTAGAGACAAGAATTACTTTCTTACGTGTAACTTTTTCGAAATGTATCATAACATCATCTTATGTTCCATCATCATCATTAATAACACTAACCATAATGTCTTATGAATCTGAACTTCTGAGCAAGTATCATTTTCACCGGGATAATAGAGTAATCGAGTAGGCTATTGACATCCATTATGTTGTTATAGTCAAGATTATTAATCACAACTTCAAGTGGAATGTCGTTTTCACAATGTACTCATGTTCTAAAATTGTTTATGCAATCTTCTAAACAAATTTGCAGTGTCAATAGCAATTCAATATTAACTGTCCAAGCTGCCACAGAAAAATTGATTGCATCCAAAACCCTAATCTTACCTGGATCATATTGTCCCAACTCATAACCTTCTAAAATTTCACAGTAAAGGATTCTAGGTAATGCATCTTAAAAGCTTTTATTATTTAAGCATCGCAAGATTGAATTTGTAATGTAATATTGGGTGGAAATAAGAAGAACTCAACGTTTGTAGTCCTTAAATATTTTTTTTTGGTTTTGTTGGACAGTTATTGACCTCAAACAAAACTCTTCTACCGTGCATTTTCTTATCAAATCAATTGATATACTCTTCATAAGTTACACTTGTCATCCAAGCTCTTTTGTTCACATAGTAATAACAATTCATGTTTTTCATATTGATATTCTTGCATATAATGACGTGTCTCCATTGTGACCAATGAAGCTTTGCCTACGGCAGCGTTTTGTTGAAAATGTTAATAAAGCATCTTGCAATAGTTATTGTTTCTGATTAAGGCATTTTTAATTAATTATATTATTTATTCCTAAATAAGTGAAGATATATGTGGAATTATATTAGAAATTCTATAGTAATGTGGATAAGCTGAATATCAGCTAGATAAATACTCTAAGAGAATATTGATTGTTATAGCCTTATGTCTATTTAATGAAATTTTAGTAGTTTTAATAGTAGAGAACCAGATAAAATTTTAAAATAGATTTTTTTTTTTCAAATACAAGATAAGATAAAAAAAAGTGAGATTGATTATTTTCCATATAAAAAAAATTAGGAGCATTAAATTGAAATTTTAGTCACCAACTTTTCATAAAAGAATAGGAAAAACTATGTCTAGAATGAATATTTAGTTTGTTTGTCATTGTTCTTTCTCCACAACAATAGTAGTTATTATTATGTTTCTTATAAAATTTGAGGCATTTAAGTTTCAACCCGCTTATGTTAGTTATGAATGTTGGCACAGCGTTTTGCTTTTTTCCTTTAAGCTGTTTTGTAACAAGAGAATGATCAATTTTTAACCTATAAAACAAATCAGTTTTATCCATATTAAAAGCATCCTTTTCGGAAACTTATCTATTTTCCCTTAAAGCCTCTAGTTTCTTCTCCATGTCTTATTAATTGAACCACTTTCTCCAAAACGATGAGACGATTTGATACCATGTCATAGGCTAAAATTTCCAATCCAACCTGTAGAAAGATGGTGCTTAAATTCTTGTTGAGTCTATACATGTTTCATTGTCTCTCTTTTCTAAAATTAGCTCACTAGTCATATTCACACGATCATGATACCGAAGAACTCACTCAAAACAACATTTCCATATCTGGATATTTTGCTGATTTGTATTGTTTGATATTTCTTCCTCCTTCTAAATTGGCTGAAAGATACTCTGAGGATCGTTTGAGTGTGTTTGAAATTTTACCTTGACTGATTTTTTATGGAACTTCTCTCCAAGCCACAATTACAAATCTTTTTGAGTACATGAAATATGACCTCTTATATACTCACAGGACTCCTTGCGTATATGATTTTTCATCGTCGATTAATATTTTTACAATGAAAAACATCATTGAAAACTTAACAAAAGAAGAAAAAGTGATTTTTCTTGGTGTATGTCAACTTACGTGACATATGAAGGTGATACATATTATCAAAATATCTTAAAGGATTTTTTTTAAAAAAAAAGTCAAAACAATATGTAAAACATGAAAATTTGTAAACATAAAGATAAAATGCAATTTTAAACAAAATGAACATAAAGCTCAATATACATTTACATATAACTTATTATCTACAATGGTAAAAGGGAAATATGATGCTCATCTAGCTACACCACGTCAGATTAAAATAATTGTTTAATCATAATGATCCCGTTTGCCATGTAACAAGGTTGAGATTATGTTAGCGACAATAACACATGTAGTGGCTATATGGGCTGATACTTAATGTTTTAGTCAATTATTAGGAAAAATCCATCTCCTCCTCCTAACAAACTGGCTGCTGCTTGGATCATTTTCTGATTTGGCCTTCATGAGTCAAAAAATCTAAAATAGACTACCTAAAATATAATTTTCATTTCAGTTAAATTTAAGATAGAGAATGAATAAAATGTCCACTAAACTTAAAAGATCAACTTATTTACCAATTCAAGTGGCTAAATTCGGACCCCAAAACTCATATTCCCAAAACTAAACCCAAATTCACTTAACTTTTTAATATTTATTAATTTTATTAGTTATACTAGTTGTACAGTTAATACTAGTTATACAATTCTATTAGTTGTACAGTTGTACTAATTGTATAGTTGAACTAGTTGTACAATTTTATTAGTTATACTAGTTGTATAGCTTAACAATTGACATGGGAAGTGGTGCTTCCCACTCCGGTGACAATGGTGGAGGACAAACCTGAACATGACTTCGAGGCTGGCATGTTCAAGAACAGACCGCAGATCTGTCGCTTTATTTGTAAAGACCACCCACAAAGACTCGCGTGACCACAAAATGTTGGCTTCCAAGAGAAAGTCCGGCTCCAAAATTTTACCCACCACATCTATGAGTAGTGTCCATAAACCCGAGCCACCATAGCTATTATTTGTTGCGTGGTTACACTTGGTAAAGCACATGTAATGTCCATATTTTATCGTACTTCATCTCTTACATCTAAATAGAGTATGTAAAAAAATATAACTACACAACGAATAATATTTACTGTAGCCTAAACAGAATAAAAATAATATTTACAGGATGTAATAAATATGTTACACTATATCTGAAAATAATATTTTGTGTACCATTTATACGAGTTAAAAAGGTTATAATACTAGTTATATCAGTTGTATGCATGGTATAATTAACTTAGTGCCCATGATCTTATGGTTACACTTGATAAATCATCATGTAATGTTTGTATTTCATCGTACTTCATCTCTTACATTTGAATAACGTTTTTAATTATAGCTACACAATGAATAATATTTACTGTCACCTAAAACAGAATAAAAAATATTTACACGATGTAATGATATGAACTATATTAATTGTGCATGTTATACTATATTCTAAAATAATATCAGTTATACAAATTTTTTAAAATTATATTGGTTGTACTATTTACACACATGGTATAATTAACTTAGTGTTCATGATCTTGTGATTAGTTTATTTTCTATAGTTGTGTTTAAACACTCTCCTTAAAATTATAATATTTTCTTTAACACTGTAATATTTTGTATTAGTTGTAAATTTAATATGAAATGATTTCTTTTAATAGTTATGTTAGTTGTACTATTTTCAGAAAAGTACATCTTCATCTTTTTGTTTTCGACGCCAAAGAAAAAAAAAGATGAAGATATGGGATGAAAACAAGGCATAATTAGTTATGATGCTTCACATGTTGCTGGCCGGGGAGACTCAGGTATGGGATGGATAATTTGAGACAGCTTTGGATCCTTCATGGACTCTGAAATCGGGCGTTTTCAGGGACACATGACAGTGATATAAGCTGAATGCAAGCTACAAGGTCGTTGGGATATCGAAAGGTTATATTAGAAGGCGAAAACAAGGTTCTCAACATGCTCAAACGCAACAAAATGGAAAATTATCGTTCAAAACACTATTTCACAGCGTTACAACAATGGACTCATGTTTGAATCAGTCCAATTCCAGTTCAAAACATGGTATCAAACAATTGTGCATATCTTTTGGCAAAACAATCACTACACCATGTCACAAATTATATATTTATCATTCTTGTTATAATTTTTTGTTAGACACAGTAAGAACTGGATCTTCGTAATTAATAAAAATTTAGCTGACAGAAAAAAATAAACATTAAGAAGAAGTCATATGAAAATAAATGAAAATATCTTCCTTATCTATCGTTTGAGTCAGATTGTCCTCTAGACCGGCTATGCCAATGATAAGTTGTATTTTATGGAATTCAAACTTCAAACTTCCTATATAAAGGCATACTGAAACGATAATCAAACTACTAAGCTAAATCATAGACCAAAACAAATAATCTACACTGAAGAAAACTGATAACATGAAAAAAACTCTTGGATTCTGAAAAACCTAAAGAGATCTCGTAGTTGTATAGTTGAAGAATGTTACTTTATTATGCCTTGTTTCTAAACTCTAGCGTGATTTTCTCCCATGCTTATTAATTTAATTTTTAAAGTAAAGTGATTAGTCGACAAAAAATTGATTCTGTTTTCAGGTTTTCATCATTATTTTATGGGAGATTTGGAAAAAAAAAAAGAACAGCTAAACTAAATTATTGTCTCCTTAAAATAAAATCAAATTTTTTAACTTTTGGACTTTCACTATCCTTTTGATATATAAAAATTTATATCAATATACTTACAATGCAAAACAATAAGGAAACATATAAAACATGAAGTAGACAAGCATGTGCATATATAAAAAATATTTTTGGATTCAAAAAATGTTTGGAATAGCAAGTCTAAAAATGGGATAAAGAGGTCAGTAAATTAGATCTACCATCTACGGCGATTTAGAATATGCAATCTACGTATAACACATTGATCTAGTTAACGTAGAATGCGTAATATACCAAAAATATTTTCATCTACTAAGCCAGAATAACAAATCCACCATTCCTTCTCTGTTATGTATTTTTAGTAGAACATAAGACGTAATAAATAATCTTGTATCTACCGTGGCAGAAAATACGTTCTTGTACTATCTCATTTACCTACCTTCTTGGTTTACCCTTATCTATTACTTCAACTATTTTCTAAACTTGGTAGATTGTAAGTTCTAATATATTTGTGAACAAACATCCGAAAATCTAGGAAAAAACCGATAATGAATATTCCCTAAATATTTTAAATAATTTAATTTCCTTTTTTGGCTTGAACGTGAGTCTTTTTCCTTATTAATCGTGAGACTTCTTCTTCTTTTCATTGTTCTTCCACACTATTTTCTATATAACATAAGAAGATGCATATCTATATTTCGTGTGGTTTGTGGAAATCGTCCATAAGCAACGGATGAAGCTTTTTTGTTGATGAAGT
Source organism: Moricandia arvensis (assembly GCA_905132765.1). NCBI lineage: Eukaryota > Viridiplantae > Streptophyta > Magnoliopsida > Brassicales > Brassicaceae > Moricandia > Moricandia arvensis. Next base: position 40,098 of record CAJHQP010001557.1, read on the forward strand.
AAAAGGAGGTGGTTACATACTTTGGACACAAGTTCAACTTTCGACAACCTAAAAAAATTATGGTGTGTGAAGACTTTGGAATTGATCTAAACATGGTCAATAACGATCTGAACTACTTACCTTTTGATTTGATCAATAGCAACAACTCACCACATGTTATCACCAATGATCAGCCACTCAAAAAATTTCTTACATATGTGAAGAATGGGAAATCGACTAATTCATACATCAACAAAGGACGACGGTCCCGATCAGTACATAAACTCATAAGCTGTGCAAATACATACATGAATGATTAGTTAATTCAAATATCATACACAAATTATCAAAATTCGGTCTTTGCATACATTGACCAATTTTCCATTAGTCAAAATTAACAGAATTTGTGTTGTCTGTTTGTTATATACTGCTTACGTGGTTTCTTACGTTTTAAATAATTAATAAAGTAATAAAAATTATTTTCTAAAAGGGTTAATGGGGGAGTCAAACCTGGGTCTAAGCAATACTCATCCGAACCTACACCATCATGCCAAACACAATTTATTGTTTGTTATCCCAATTGTTTCGTATTTATACATAACATATATTTCATTCACATATTCTTTTCTTCTCTGTTTGACTAATCATCCAAACAAAAAAATTCAAATACTTTTTTTTGTTTTCTTTTTGAAAGAAATATTTTTATATATTAGAAACAAGAAAAAATATAATATATTATTTAAAAAGGGTTATGAACATTGAAGTTGTCTTCTACTTTTACTATTTTTTTGACAGAGATCGAGAGTTCGTTCTCTTGTTAAAATATCTAATTTGCTCTTTTTGAATTTGAGTTTATTTGCAATCACTTCTATTTCTAAAGTTCTCTTACAATTACTGAAATATTTTTTTCATAGTTATTAAATTGAACAACTAAACGATTCCAAAAAAAACCCTATCACTACTACAATTCGTTTGTGATCCAGATAATTATGTTCCTTTTGAGAAGCAGTGATTTGGAGTCTTGGAGAACTAGTACCTAATAATTTGGTAAATCAAATTTGCTTTATCTAACAAAATATTTGTTTTCTAATACCCGAATGAAACATCCATAAATATAAATAGAAAACAATTGGGATTGTAATCAGTTAGTTGGGTTTGGCATAATGGTTTAGCTTCGGATGCTTTATTGTTCAAACCCAGGTTCGACGCCCCTCTGTTACCATTTTTTAAAAATGTTTTTTTATTAATTTATTGATTAATTAAAACTTAAAAAGCCACGTAAGCAGTATATAACCGACAATTCAGATTTCGTTACTTATGACTAACAGATAATTGGTCAACGTATGCAAAAGCTGATTTTTGTTAGTTCATGTATGAAATTTGAATTAACTAAGTGTTCATGTATGAATTTGCACAGCTTAGGAGTTTATGTACTGATCGGGACCGTCGTCCTCCGTTGATGTAGGAATTAGCCGATTTCCCTGTGAAGAACAAAGCTTCGACCCGATTATGTGTGTGTGTTCTATCTAAGGTTCATAGAAGCAATATCAGAGTCGATTTTTATTTGAATGAGCAAGCTACTGAGTCGAGTAATAGAGAGGAAGAGCCTTTGTTGTATGATATTGATGGTCAAACCGAGTCTGAAGAAGAAAATTGGCCAATTCATACGTCAACAGAGGCCAACGGTCCCGATCAGTACATGAACATGTTACCTGTGCAAAAACATACATCAACTAGCATAAAAATGAATATTCATACATGAACTTTCAAAATTTGGTTTTAACATACATTAACCTAATTTTTGTTAGTCGAAAGTTAAGTTGTCGTTAACAAATAACATTAAATCGGCCAATTCCTACATCAACAGGGACCAACGGTCCCAATCAATACATAAACACTTTACATGTGCGAAAACATACATCAACAAATACAAAATTTAAATTCAGTACATGAACTTCTGAAATATGGTTTAACATACATTGATCTAGTTTTCACTAATCAAATATTATTGAATGTAAAATTTATGTCACGTGTTGATTAAATAAGTTTCATTGTCTTATATGGTAATTAAACCGTATTACGTGGTAAATGACTGAGAAAAATAATTCATTTAGGCCAAATGATTTTGTTCTCGTATAACTCATTTGTAACTGTTTTCTTTAACTTTTTGTTCTTCGATTTTTTCTGCAAAAAAACTAACACAGAAGACAACATAGTATAAAATCGAACTAAGAGAAACGAGAATGTCTAACTTATTCATTCGTGTTTCTCTCTATTCAATTTTTCATTTGTTGTATTCTGTATTACGTTTTTCTGCTGAAAAAGAACAAAAAAATTAAAGAGAAATCCTAACTAATTAGTTAAACGAAAACAAAATCGTTTGGCCTAAATGATTTATCTTTCTCATACTGTTACCACGTAATACGGTTTAATTATCATATAATACAATGAAACTTATTTAATCAACACGTGACATACATTTTACATTCGGTAATATTTGACTAGTGAAAGTTAGATCAATGTTTGTTAAAACCATATTTCGGAAGTTCATGTACTGAATTTAAATTTTGTATTAGCTGATGTATGTTTTCGCACAGGTAAAGAGTTTATGTATTGATTGGGACCGTTGGTCCCTGTTGATGTAGGAATTGGCATATTTAATGTTACCTGTTAACGACAACTTAACATTTGACTAACAGAAATTAGGTCAATGTATGTTAAAACCAAATTTTGAAAGTTCATGTATGAATATTAAATTTTATACTAGTTGATGTATGTTTTCGCACAAGTAACATGTTCATGTACTAATCGGGGCCATTGGTCTTTGTTGACGAATGAAATAGCCGATTTCCCGAAGAAAATCGGCCAATTCATACGTCAACAGAGGCCAACGGTCCCGATCAGTACATGAACATGTTACCTGTGCAAAAACATACATCAACTAGCATAAAATTGAATATTCATACATGAACTTTCAAAATTTGGTTTTAACATACATTGACCTAATTTTCGTTAGTCGAAAGTTAAGTTGTCGTTAACAAATAACATTAAATCGGCCAATTCCTACATCAACAGGGACCAACGGTCCCAATCAATACATAAACACTTTACATGTGCGAAAACATACATCAACAAATACAAAATTTAAATTCAGTACATGAACTTCTGAAATATGGTTTAACATACATTAATCTAGTTTTCACTAATCAAATATTATTGAATGTAAAATTTATGTCACGTGTTGATTAAATAAATTTCATTGTCTTATATGGTAATTAAACCGTATTACGTGGTAAATGACTGAGAAAAATAATTCATTTAGGCCAAATGATTTTGTTCTCGTATAACTCATTTGTAACTGTTTTCTTTAACTTTTTGTTCTTCGATTTTTTCTGCATTAAAACTAACACAGAAGACAACATAGTACAAAATCGAACTAAGAGAAACGAGAATGTCTAACTTATTCATTCGTATTTCTCTCTATTCAATTTTTCATTTGTTGTATTCTGTATTACGTTTTTCTGCTGAAAAAGAACAAAAAAATTAAAGAGAAATCCTAACTAATTAGTTAAACGAAAACAAAATCGTTTGGCCTAAATGATTTATCTTTCTCATACAGTTACCACGTAATACGGTTTAATTATCATATAATACAATGAAACTTATTTAATCAACACGTGACATACATTTTACATTCGGTAATATTTGACTAGTGAAAGTTAGATCAATGTTTGTTAAAACCATATTTCGGAAGTTCATGTACTGAATTTAAATTTTGTATTAGCTGATGTATGTTTTCGCACAGGTAAAGAGTTTATGTATTGATTGGGACCGTTGGTCCCTGTTGATGTAGGAATTGGCATATTTAATGTTACCTGTTAATGACAACTTAACATTTGACTAACAGAAATTAGGTCAATGTATGTTAAAACCAAATTTTGAAAGTTCATGTATGAATATTAAATTTTATACTAGTTGATGTATGTTTTCGCACAAGTAACATGTTCATGTACTAATCGGGGCCATTGGTCTTTGTTGACGAATGAAATAGCCGATTTCCCTGATGCTGATAACAAGCATGACAAAAACATGATCAACGTAATGTTTTCTTTGGTTGATGTTGTTAAGAAGGGTCAACATTTTACTAGCAAAATGACTTTGAAGGCAACATTGGAAATATGTGCAATGAAACATAATTTCGACTACAAGCTTGCCAAATCAGATAAAAAATTTTGGTACATTCGTTTCGCAGATGATGATTGCAGCTGGCTTGTTCGTGCAGAATGACTAACAGGTTCTTCATATTTTATTATCAAAAAGTATGTACCTGATCATTAATGTGCTCTATCATCAAGGAACAATTCTGCTCGGACGGCTTCAGCAATAACAGTTGGTACTCTCACTATGCATAAGTATGAAAGCTTCAAGGAAGGACTGAAACCTAATGATGTCATCCAATATATGCATAATGAGCCTGGAGTTGAGTCATCCTACTCTTAAGCATGGGATGCACGTGAGTATGCAATAAACGCAGTGAAAGGTATTCCTGAGATAGGTTATGAAAAAAATTCTCAAATACTTACACATGATGAGGGAAGCTAATCCATGATCACACACATCATATAAAACTGATACCAATGGGAGATTCAGATTCCTTTTCATCTCATATGGTCATAGTGTTGGTGGTTTTTATGCTGCCATTCGGAAAGTTATTGTTGTCGATGAGACCTTTTTGAAGAGCAAATACAAAGGAGTATTACTGGTTTATACTGCTTTAGATGGAAACTCGAACTTATATTCTATTGCATTTGGAGTTGTCGACTCAGAGAATGACCGGTCTTGGGACTGGTTTATCTGACAACTTAAAGTTGTCATTGCTGATGATCATAGTTTAGCTTTTGTGTTTGATAAGAATACATCAATTGCTAAATCTCTTGTGAAAGTGTATCCGCAATCTCATCATGGAATTTGCATTCACCACTTGATCAACAATGTTGTAACCTATTACAAGGGGAAATGTGTCACTGGTTTGGTTGCAAAGGCTTCTAAAGCTTATCGAGTTGCTGATTTCCAGAAGTTGTTCACAGCTATTTGGTCGATTAGTCCTGCAATTAGAAACTATCTAAAAGACGCTGATGTGAGAAAGTAAGCTCGCTGTCAATTTAAGGGTTACAAGTGTGATATTAGGACAACTAACCATGCTAAATCGATAAATGCTGCTTTTCGTTCGCCAAGAGAGTTTCCAGTTATACCTTTGTTGGACAGCATAAGGGAAATGATGACTCGATGGTTTTTCCAATGTAGAACTTTAAGTTCTAAGCATACACAGCCACTGACCATTGTTGTGGAGAAGAAGATTGACCGGATTGTGAATGGTAAGAAGTTTAAGGTGTTCCTAATTAGCGATGACAAGTTTTTGGTTCAAGGTGACACTTTTGATTGTATGGCTGACTTGGTGAGACGCACATGTTCTTGTGGGAAATTTGATTTGATGAAAATCCCTTGTAGGTATGCCAAAAAAGCGGGTTTTAGTGTAGGGATACAAGCACACACATTCACTAACGACAACACCACTGCTTCATGGAACTCGGTTTATGAAGAAAGCATAAATCCTATTATTGTTCCGGAATATGCATGGATTATCCCATCTTACATAGAGTAGTCGAAAGTGTTTCCTCTAGAGACTAGACGAGCTGCTGGTAGGAGACGGAAACGCAGATACGTAACGGTTGAAGATAAGATCCGTTCGTCACAGGAACTCAAGCCTCTAAACGTCGCAAATGCAGTCGATGTGGTATTGAAGGTCACAACAAGACAACATGCACTAGATCAATATAGGATTAAAGTCATTTCGTTTTATGCAAGTTGTCTTTCATGTTGAACTCTGTTCTTTCATGTTGAACTTTGTTTTGTTTTGCTCTGTTTCTGTATTGAATTCAGTTTTATGCAAGTTTCGTTTAGTGCAAGTCATTTTATTATCTTCCAGTTTATTTCGTGTTTGTTTATCATTTGTTTCATGCCGATTTTAAGAATGTTTAGCAGTAGATTATCTTGTTGTATGATCAGATCTGCTCGATACATGTTAATAAGACTGAAAATCAGATTCGTACAATATTTTATTCAATGTAACTAGATTCAAAGAATCATTACAATATCAATCAAATTTGGATAAAAGACATAAAATACTGAGAATAGATCCTACACAACCTACATCTGGCGAATTCTTATGCTTCAAAATTTCTTCCTCCATTATTTTTTTCAAAGAGCTTCTCGGATCTTCAATTTCTTCCGCCTTTCTCACTTGATGCTCATCCATATTTTGAATCTCATAACACAAACCTCGTCGACCCACTTAAATATTGTTTGATATTTGAAATGAATATAAATAAAATAAAATAAATATCTTCTCGAAATGGGACTCTAAGCTAGTGATATCTTAGTATGATACTTTTCCACTTCCTTTCCAATTCATGCATCTCACTTTGGCTTCATTTTCTTTGATCTTTTTACCCAACAAAGTACCAAGGTCTGGGATTGCCTCCATAACCCAAATCTGAAATGCATAAGAGAATCCATTCAGCACGTAATTGTTCTTCAGATGCAAATCGGCTCTTGCTTTGTGTATTGATGCAATCAACTCATCATACACGTGAAGACCCCAAGAATACATCCTCATTTTCTCAAAATCCATCAGCAAATGAATATATTCGTGAGGGATATGTATTTTCTCATCCTTCGCTATGACAAATCCATGGATAATACACAGATACACTAGCCAAACCTTGCCCACGTACGTCCATAAGTTACAAACTTTAAGGAGCTCCTTCCTTATACTGAGTAAGTTGATCCTTCCATTTTGCTTCAGCACCTTGCTCCAAAACCCTTTATCATCCTTCCAATTATCAAAGTCTATATCGGGTTCATCTTTGTACTCTAGTTCAGTCACAACATAAAATTCTTGCATTGAAAATCTAAGAGGCCTCCTTGCAAATACAAAAGCTTAGAAACCTTTAGATGCTTGCATATAAGGCTGTGAACAATCTTTCCTGAGTAACAAAGCTTCTTCTCATTGATTGCCAGAATCGGACCGAAGACATGGTCTTTCAGCACTTCCTCTTACTCATACTTGAGAGAAACCTTCAGTATATCCAGAATCGTCACGTGTTGTTAATCTTCTCAATCTGAGTCTCAACTCCTTCTACAAGAATGCGTTTTGGATACGCATAAGCCATGCCTATAAACCATGAAATCAAATACTTCAACTCGCTAGCAACCAAAAATACTACTCAAAATACCACACATATAACTCGATACTCCATATAAACTCGATTCCAACCAAAACTTTAACTGAAACTACCACAAATATAGGTCACAATCAACTCAACCGCAAACTGTAATTAAAAAAAAAAACATAAACGTGAATCAATGTGTGTGTTTTTAACAATACAATCTCTTCCTAGTAAGAGAAAATGAAGAACATCTCAAAACTACATAAAAATCCGATGGAGAACCAGAGTAGTAATTCAAAGTATCACATATAACTCACAATCAACTCAACCGCAAACTACAATCAAACCTATAAATGTGAATTGATTTGGGGTTCTAAACAACTGAATCGATTCCTAGTACATGCACATGAACAAAAATGAACAAATTCATAAACGGGATTTCAAAACCCTAACCTTCGAATGTTGCGAACCAAGATGAAGGAATGGCGTGAAGAACACCAAGAAGCTAATCGTCAATTATCAGCGAGAAGAAGCTAGTCCCGAGCTTGAACAACGCCGATTGTAGTCGACGGAGATTAAAGTGAAATGGAGACGAAGGAGAAACAAGGAGAACGACAGAGTGATGTGCCGACGAGTTAAAGCTCTCCGACAAACTAAGTTGGCCAGAGAAAGAGGGTGTCAACGGCGCCTTAGGTTTCACCTCTTCAAAGAGAAGAATTTCGAAGTGGAGACGAATGGTTGTTTGTTACTAATCCTTTTTTTTTACCTTTGCCTAATAAACCAAGGGAACCAAAAATATTTATTTACCTTATTATTAATCTTTTTAAATTTGTAATTATATTTTAAAGTTAAAGGATTAATGAGGACTAAATTGAGTTTTTATTGTTTATACTATAGGGACAATGATTTTGGTTTTGATTTTAAGGGGACAATAGTTTAGTTTTCTTGTTCCTTATCGGCAAAATTCCCTTATTTTATTTGCTCACTAATTATAAAATATTGAATCATAGTATACATGGGACATAATCTAATCTAGTAACTTGATATACAACAACTTAACAAACGTAATTAACAGCATTGGGTAGAAACCTACGCTTGCCGAATATTATAACACGAACTGTTCTTTTATATATGGGAAATAATCCAAGATAAACCTAAAAAAAGGTCTTTGTGACCAAAATAATTTTTAAAGAGAAAAATAGTCAAAAAAACTCTATTAAAAGACGTAAATATACATTTATATCTTTTGAGTTAGATAATCTAGATTTATGATTTAAAGTTATATGGTGGAGTTTTGAGAAGTGAAACTTAAAATTACAGAAATAAAATAATATTAAAATTTTCAGAATAAAAATAAATTATTTTAGTCATTTTTTCTTGTATTTTTGTGACAAAGTTTTAAAAAAAATAATTGAGACACACCGTAAAAAAAACACGAACTTTGCATGAATTGCCCAAAAAAACCTGGACATAGAGCCTAACCAAAAAAATCCTGTACTTTTCTTGACTTTGTTAGTTTATTAAAAAACTTACGGTTGACTTACCATTTTAACACACCGTTAAAGAACAGTTAAGACGACGTTAATCTTACCGTCTACTAATACGACGTCGTTTCATTACGTAAAGACAAATGAATAAAACGACGTAGTTTTATGTAGCTTCTTATTAAAAAAATGGTGCTTCCATCGCAGCTCGAACCCGCGCAATGGAACTCGATAATGGGAAGGGTTTTGCCACTGAGCTAGTGACACTTTCAATGTATTGACTAACACATTTACATTTATTTGGTTCTCATTGAATGTAAAAAAATCTATAAAAACTTTAAAAAATCTTCAAAATTTCAAAAAATTGAAAAAATAAAGATTTTTTTTAATAAAATTAACTTTGAAACTAAAATTAAAATTAAATTTTATTTTTCTTTAAAAATCCAAAATCTTCCAAAATTTTTAATTTTTTTTAAAACAATTGGTAAAAAAAATTGAAAATTAATTATACACACATAAAAAGATACCCACATATTAAAATGAAATTAAAATGCTTAAAATAAATATTGTATCCATTATGAGTACGATTTAATTTTAACTCATACTTGTAACTTTAATTTTTTGCATTTTCTTTGAATTTTTAATTTTTTTTGGAATTTAAAAAACAAATTTGGAAGATTTTTGTTTTTCTAAAAGAAAAAATAAAATTTATTTTTAATTTTAATTTCAAAGTTAATTTTATAAAAAAAAATTCTTCTTTTTTTACTTTTTTGAAATTTTAAATATTTTTTTAAGTTTTTATAGATTTTTTTATATATTCAATTAGTACCAAATAAATGTACATGTGTTAGTCAGTACGTTGAAAGTGTCACTAGTCTAGTGGTAAAGTTCCTTGCCCGTTGCTCCAATTAACCCGAGTTCGAGCCCATGGGTCTACTTCTTTTTATTTTCAATTCACGTAAAACGACGTCGTTTCATCTCATTTGAAAACGACGTCGTTTCACGTAACGTCAACATTAAACGTCGAGTTAACACTGTTATCACAGCTCGTTAACGGTGTGTTAAAATGGTAAGTCAATCGTAAGTTTCTTAATAAACTAACAAAGTCAACAAAAGTACAGGTTTATTTTGGTCAGGCTCGAGTACAGGTTTCTTTTGGCAATTCATGCAAAGTTCGTGCTTTTTTTTGGCCGAATTCCCCTTTATATATAGTTCATGCTATATTCATGCTTAAAACGGAGCTAACTTCGACCACAATTGTCAATTTTTCTGAATATAAAATTTGGAAACAACACTGTTCGAATCATCAAACTTCAAAGCATATGGCTGAACCCCAACTTCCTAACCAATCAGTCTATCTTTACTAAACTTCTTTCCGATCAAAATACTATCCGTTTTTATCCCCTCCATCTACTGGCCTTAACATCATTGGGTATATAAGCTACATCTTCAAGAAACACCTAACATCAGTGTTTGAAATGCACTCCTCTCCTATCTTCCTACCCTTGAAGTGAAGCTTAGCTGAAGTGTTCACGTTGGAACCATAACTGACTCTCCCTTCACTAAACGAAATATGAAATTTATAAATTCTAAATATGTAACAGGTTAACATGTTTTATTAATATTATGATATAACACCTTATACCATCAAAGCACACATAGTCATCACACAAATCCATCCCTAAACTAAGCAACCTGATTTCTGATCTTAGAATAAAGTGACATAATTCATCTGCAACTTTGCATTACTTGATTTTTCATCAGTTTTGGATAGTCTATCAATACCAGTGTATATATGACAAAAAAAACTAAAGTTTACAATGCACTCTGAAAAAAAATTCAAACATAAACCAAAATAGTGGCAATGATAATTACTTTACAAGAGACCTAATGTTAATTTGCCAAATTCATTTCACAAATAAGACAATAAAGAGAAAGTAGATTGTACCGCGGATCCTCGATGAAAGCGGAGTCGTCTTCTTCCTTTGACGTTGAAGAAATCTCAGAAGAAGATACATTCTTGGCGATGTTACCGGCAGATTTATGTAAGAATATTTTATATTCTGTATGACCTATGTGTCTATTGGTTTAGTTATAAAGTTCAAGTTCACATTAAAGTTATGAGTTCTAATATTAAAGACGATACTGTGATGGATCGATTTTGATTACAGACATTAGAATTCGGGTGTATTGATATACCCCCTCCTTTACCTTAATTTCTAAATGTCATTCCTCCTATGATTATAAAGATATAATATATATTTATGTATTTATATAGTTGGTGGTGGTTATGAGTGAAGGGTTGTGTTAGTTCATGACACCCCTTCTATTAATATATATAAGAGTATTGTTTTCTTCTTATTGGATGATAACAAAAATTCTAGTAAAACCACATAATAGAAAAGATCTAAGGAGAGATTTGATTCTTGTCCATTGAAGAATCACTAAAGAGAAAGGTCTCAAGGAGGAGAAGTCAAACTACATCTTACATGGATTAAAGGTTAGTATTTCTTTCTTCTTATCTAGAAATTATTAGGGTTGAATTAATCTAAATCTAGAATATGGACTTGGGTAGATTTCATAATAGAAATCATAAAAGTAAATCTTACATTTGGTATCAGAGCCATTCTAGGTTAATTAATTTACCCATTCGGTGCTTGATAATATTGGAACATTCAAGGTTTAGTTCTCATGTGTTTGTGAACATATACGATTAAGTTCGTTTTAATGTGTGTTCATGAGCCATGTTTACAACACCATAATTTAAAGGAATCTTACAGTTTTACAAAGGGTGAATTAACATTTTGTGAAAGTTAGAACACACTGATTTTATAATTGTGTGTAAACGTGACTTGATTTGCAAATATGAATGAATTTGTATGGAATTACTTGTACGGCAAAGCACTGTTAGTTAATTGAATGCGTATGGAATGAGTTACTAATCGTATGGAATAATTAGTAAATGTAAGTAATTGTTAATTAACTAAACGCATTCGTAACCATTTAATCAAGTGAGCGTTCATTGTTGCTTCAATAAATGAGTGCAAGTGATTAATAATTCTAATTGTTTGTTTGTCTTCTTCTTTCTCTGTTTGATTCTTCTTTATCAACAAGAAAGATTAAAGAAACAAGTAACCGTTTCTTTTGTGCTCGCAAAGTCACCAATAGAAAATGTTTACTTGCACCTTTTGGTTAATGTTTTCCAGAATTTTATTTAAGTGCATGCATGAATCGGTGCATGTTAAATTCTGGGATTTTAGTGACAATTAATAGATTGTTATTGTGAAAAATCACCACTTAAAAAACTGTGACTGACACTACAAGAAACAAAGCGATTTGCAAGGGAATAATTCTTCGCAAATCCCTTGCAAATTGCTATTTGCAAGAAAATTGCGAGGGAAACCAATTCCTCGCAAATCCTTTGTCGCAAATAAATATCGCTCGCTATTCCCTCGCAAATTTGCGAGGAATTCATTTTCCTCGCAAATTTGCAAGAAAATATATTCTCTCGCAAATTTGTGAGGGAAAAGATTTTCTCTCGTAAATTTGCAAGGAACTATTTTCACTCGCAATTTTGCAAGAGATTTGCAAAAAAAATGCTTTCCTCGCAATATTTTTATTAAATATCAAAAAAAAATATTAAAACACGAAATTGATAAATATAAATAAATATAAATATATATATATATATATATATTCAAATATGTTTACAAATATTTTTAAAATCGGTTTACAAATAATTTGAACCGGTTTACAAATGAATTGAACTTAAAAAACTAAACCTAATCTTCTCGGATGAACCCTCCACCGCCGCGAACTGGAGCTTCGAAAGCTTGAGGACAAATTCCTGTGCCTCCCTTGAGAACATAATCTGTTCGTCAAGCTTCCTCCACCATCAAGCTCCTCTGCTTTACCAAGAACAAACACAAAAAGGAATCAAAACAAAAACACAACTCACTACACACATATTCTTCTAATCTGTTTTCTTTACCAAGAACAAAAACAAAAACGGAATCAAAACTCTCACACACAGAGAAAAAGTGAGTGAGAGATAGACAGGTGACTGTGAGAGAGGTTTAGCGAGAGAGAAAGCTTCGGCGTGAGAGAGAGAGGGATCTGGAGTGGCGGCGAGAGAAAGGAGACCCGGAAGCGGCAAGAGAGAGGAGAGACGGCGTGGGGAGAGGCGGTGTGAGAGAAATCCAGCGTCGTGAGCAAGCGGTCCGGTGGCGATAGGAAGCTCCGGCGAGAGAAGTAATGGACGCAAGCAAGAGGGAGAGCAAAGATGAAAAAAAAGTTTTTTTCTTTGACGGCTGAGATGAAAGGAGAAACGAACCTCGATAGATTTTAAATTATTAGTAACATCCATTACCCAAATGTCAATTGCGTGGTTTCACTAACTAGAAACTCAAACCAGAAAAAAAATTAAAGAACAATCATACCTTAGGGACGAGTGGTTTCTCTGCGGTGAAGAAAAATGAGAAGCCACTGAGAGAAGATGTTGGGTACTTTTTTATCAAAAAAAAGATGTTGGGTACTGTGTTTCTAATGAGATATGGAGAGGGGCAGATGGGAAATGAGAAGAGGGAAAGATCTGCAAGAAATCAGGGAAAATGAAATTTTGGCAAAGAAAAAAGTTTGGGGGTGGGGGGAGATTGAAAATTTTGGCCAAAATTTAGCGGGCCATCATAAAAATTTCAGCTGTGAGTTAAAAATAAATATGCAAGTGACGGTAACATTCAAATAAAATCTTTACTTGTTTTAGAAATTCTTAATTTTTTTTAAAACTTAGATATCATAATTTAACATTTGAAATATAATTTTTAGATGTGAATTTTGTAGTTATATGATTTTAAAACTTAAATATAAAATTTAGATGTATACGAAATGGGGTTTGATATGAGTTTGGTATTTGAAGTATGATAAGGTGTTTGAGTCTATTTTAGGAGTTAAATTTGAGATTTGAAATATATATTTGAAATTAAAGTTTAAGAATTAGATAGTTTTTTTTGTCATCAAGATTTAGATAATAAAATTGGAAAGATTAGATTTGTTGTTTTGTATGTGGATGTAAGTTTAGGGTTTAAATTTGGGGTTTGGGGTATTAAATTAGGGGTTTGTATATAGATTTGCAAGGAAATTGCAAGAGAATTCTTCCAAAACCCTTACAAATTTGCGAGAAAAAATTGTTTCCTTTGCAAATTAGCAAGCGATTTGTGAGGGATCTATTGCAATTCCCTTGCAAATTTGCGAGCGTTTAGATTCTCTTGCAAATTTGCAAGGGAATTGCGAGGGTTCTCTTGCAAATTCACAAGCCAATGACTTTAGGGTTTCATTTGGGATTTTGTTATAATTTTGGTAGACTAATATGTATTTTGTCTTTTGAAAAAATAATTAATGCAATTTTTTTTCTTTAAATTCTTTTTAGAAATCTAGTGGACATGTATTTATTGTATAAATTATAGAGTTTTGATTTTTAGTACTCCGTAAATTAGTTCAAGTGTCCAAAAATATTTATCCTGTGAATATTTAGTTGGCAATATTGATTAAGTTTCAAAAAATATTTATCAATGTATTTGTTAAACACAAAATATTTTAATTAAATATTTTATTTATCAACTTTATTTTATTTTTAAGAGAAATGTGATAAAATAGACATATCACACATGTTTATTGCAAATTTATTACAAATTGCGAGGGAATTGTAAGGAAACAAGATAGACAGATAAAGTTCTTGCAAATCCCTCAAAAATTTGTGACCAAACATTTCTCTCGCAAATTTGCGACGAAATTGCGAGGCTCTGTAACTTCTCTCTCAAATCTCTCGCGAATTTACGAGTGAAAATATTCTCACGCAAATTCGCGAGAGATTTGCGAGTGTTTTTTTTTTTCTTGCAATTGCCTTGCAAACATGTCGCAAATTTGCATGGAAAATTTTCACTCGCAAATTTCTCTTGCAATAGACTTGTTTTCTTGTAGTGTGAAGGATGTTTCACATTACAAAAATCTTGTGGAATCTGTTTGTCACAGTATGTGAACGTATGCATATAAATGTAATGTGCATAAACGCTTGTGTTAGGATCAAGTATGTTTACGTAAAAAGATTATTAGATTAGTTTATATGAAGTATCACCATTTTAAATGTTAAAAGGTGACAAATATAGAACGAGTATATAATATTCTTTTCTTAATTATTTTTGAGAAACCATTGCGGTTTATGAAAGGACCCAAGTAATTAAGTAGTAATGAATTTATGTGGTTAAGTGTTCTATATAGTTATAGAAACTCTATGATTATGTATTATTTTATTAAATTAAAATACTATATAGAGAAATGGATTTAGATTTTTTTTTAAATGCTTCCGCTGCATTTTAATAATAGGTAATTTGTGTTATGAAATATTAACACAATATAGAAATAATTATGTTATGAAATATTAACATAATATTAAGATAAATTCACCTATTAGTGTTTAATGTTTATATAGTTTATAACATGTTAGTCATCAAAGTGGCCTTGTTATTTACTTATAAATATTAAAATCAATATAGTATTATTGATCATGATTAAAAGAGATGCTAAATGACATTAAAGTTTTCGTGATCAATTATTTTATTTTCTACATTTTAGGAGATCACCCAAAGGTGGATCATTGAATATAGTTAATAATATGAAAAGGATTAGTCATTTTTTTACTATAGTTGATAGTATTTACCCAAAGGTAAGATACTATTTGACTTGAGTTTGAAGTGACTAATCATTAAAGTATATTTTAGCATCACTGAAAGTGTTTGTGTTTAAGCATTGCCCAAAGGTTGCTTAAATACAAATTTAAAGTTTGTATTAAATATAGAATCTGTAGTAGAGTTTCAAAGCATTAAAGGGTAAGCATGTATAAAAGTTTACAGCTTCATCAAAAATGTGTTTACATTTGTTAACTCTGTCGTAAAGTTCAATGCACTCAATTATGGCAAGTGGTCTGAAAAGATCCAGTTTACACTGGGTGTAATGAATTTAGACTTTGCCATAAGTAAATAGTGAGCAACCCTCAACCATTACAAAAGATAGCTCCCGATATGAAAAGTCTCGGTGTGAAAGGGATGAGAGCAATCTAATAGGCTGAGTTTGAACTTAATGAGGTTGATGACAGTAGAAAGGGTTAAGTCATCGATGCTTAAGATAAAGAATGAGAAGGAATGTATAGAGTATATTTAAGGAGTGTTCATAGTCAAAGTTGGTTATAAGTCGATTGTAGGAAGTCTCATAATGAGTTAACTACCAAAATGTTTGACTGGTCTCAACTAATCTATGATCATGTGAACCATCTAGGCGCAGAGTTTAAGATCTTAGGAATGGAGGTGCATGAATATTTTTGGTCCAATTTATCATGAATCCTCTATCTCTTGAGTTTAGTCAGTTCTAGGTGAATAACAACACCATTAAAGATAGATGGAACTTTAAGGAATCAAAGGCTATGTTTATTTAAGAGCAGAGAAAATTAAGAAAGATGAAGGACCAAGTTGCTAACTTCATAGGTCTTGGAAACATGCAGCAACTAAATCATTCCAAGTATTAATGATAAAGACCTAAATGTAAAATTCAGTAGGAAATAAAGTGTTCTTTTGTAAGAAAATGAGACACTTTAAAAGGATTTTCATAAAAAGATAGGTTGTTTAACAAGAAATGTAACCATCAAAGTATTGTTTACTATTAATGGAATCTTCTTGAAATGTCTATTAATACTTGGTGGTTGAAAGTAGATGCATTAAGTGTAGCGCATCTAATAACACTTAGCTTTTGAGTTAATACACACCGATATATGTGGCCCTTTTGATACTCTTTCATGATGAGTATTTCATTACTTTTATTGATGATTATTCACGATATAAGTATACATATCAACTGCGTGAAAAGTCTAAATTTGTGAATGTCCTAGAGGTATTCATTGATGACGTGGAAAGGCAGTTAGATAGAAAGGTTAAAGTAGTGAGATCTGATAGAGGTGGTGAATTTTATGGAAAATTCGATGAAAGTGGTCAATGTCCTGGTCCATTTGCAAAGTTACTTGAAAGTAAAGGAATTTGTGCACAATACACTATGCCTGGTACTCCTCAGCAGAATGGTGTAGCTGAGAGGCGAAACCGTACTTTGATAGAGATGGTTAGGAGATGTTGAGTAATTGCTCTTTACCCCTTTCATTGTGGATTTATGCATTAAAGACTGCAACATATGTGTTGAACCGGGTTCCTAGTAAGGCAGTTCCGAAGACTCCTTATGAAATGTGGACGGGAAGAAAACCTAGTTTAAGACATCTACGTGTATGGGGATGCCCAGTAGAAGTAAGACTATATAATCCACAAGAAAAGAAACTTGATTCTAGGACTGTCAGTGGATTTTTCATTGGCTATCCTGAAAATCGAAGGGGTACACATTTTATTGCCCTAACCATAGTACGAGAATAGTTGATTCGGGTAATGCTAGGTTCATTGAAAATGGTGAAACTAGTGGGAGTGGTGAACCACGAAAGGTGAACATTAATGAAGTTCAGGTTAGAATTTCTTCAGTTGTAGTTCAACCTGAGGTAGTTGTTCCTATTGTTGCATCAGAGTTTAATGACACAATAGGACAACATAATAATATGCCAGTTCCACTAGCTGAAAATACTGTTGATGAACCTGTCATAGTTCAAGAAGAGAATAGTGAACCACAAATACCTTTAAGGCGATCTGGAAGAGAAAGAAGATCTGCCATTTCCAATGATTATGTGGTTTACACTATTGAAAATGAATGTGACTTAAGCATGGATGAAGATCCGATCTCATTCAAAATGGCCATGGAAAGTGACAATTCTGAAGAGTGGTTTGATGCCTCAAAAGAAGAAATGTAATCTATGAGTGACAATCATGTATGGGACTTAGTAGAGTTGCCCGATGGTTTCAAAACCGTTGGTTGTAAATGGGTCTTTAAGACTAAACGCGACTCTAAAGGTAATGCTGAGAGACGCAAGTCTCACCTTGTTGCTAAAGGTTACTCCTAAAAAGATGGCATCGACTATAAAGAGACATTCTCTCATGTTTCAAAGAAGCATTCTCTTATAACTGTTTTGGCTTTGGTGGCTCATTATGATCTTGAGCTTCACCAGATGGATGTGAAAACCGCCTTTCTAAATGGAGATCTTGAGGAGGAAGTATATACATGGACCAACCATGAAGGTTTCATGGTCGCATGAAAAGAAAATATGGTGTTTAAGCTGAGAAAGTCAATATATAGACTAAAACAAGCTTCCAGACAGTGGTATTTGAAGTTTAATAATACCATCGCGTCGTATGATTTGTAGAGTTGATCGTTAATCAATGTGTCTACATTAAGGTTAGTGGGAGCATATTTTTTATGTTAGTCATATATGTCGATGTAACTATACTTGCTGCAAATAAACTAGACATGTTACATGATGTAAAGTCGTATCTCTCTAAGAACTTTGAACTGAAAGATATGAGTGAGGCACCTTATGTGGTCGGAATAGAATCTTTCGAGATAAATCACAAGGACTGTTGAGTTTGTGTCAGAAAGGATATATCAGTAAGATCTTAAAGAAATATATTTAAGAAAGAGCTCCGTAAGAATAGCTCCAATTCAGAAGGGGGAAGTTTAGTAAGTTGTAAAGTCTTAAAAATGAATTGGAGAGTAAAGATATAGATAGATTTCCTTAGACATTAGTGGTTGGAGTTAGAACTATATCGAAGATGTATTTAGCTTGATATCAGTTTTGATATTGGAAAGTTTGGCCGATATGAAAGTAATCCCGGAATTAACCACTGGTGCGCTGCAAAGAAAGGTCCTCTGGTATTTCCAAGGCACCAATGAGAACATGCTTACATAAAAGAGATCCAATTAGTTAAGGGTCATTGGATATTCAGATTCAGATTATGCCGAATGTTTTGATGGTAAAAATCAACTTTTGGCTATTGTTCCTATTAATAAGGGAACAATAAGAAAGAAAGTGGACAACAGTTTGTCATTGCTACTTCCACTATTAAGGCTGAATTGTGGTATGCTTTGGGGCCATAATAGTGACTGCGGAAATTTATCTCAGGTCTTTTGGATTGTCGACATTAGTTATAACCAAGTCGCTGAGAGTTTTTGGTGATTATTTCGCAGTTGTCTTCTTTTAAAAGGATGACAAGTATAAGAATGGTGCTAAGCACATTAAGTTAAAATACTTGTCTGTTAAAGAAGAAGTTCAGAAACATAGAGTGTCATTTGAGCGCATAAGAATGGATAATGATAGCAGATCCGCAAACTAAAGCTTTACCACCCAAGGCGTTCAATGGCCATTTAGAACGTATGGGTATTATAGACAAAGCCTTGCTATTATAGTTATGGAATGCTCATTAGGTTTTTGACACCTAAGAATTCAATTAAAGTTAAGTTTCTGATTTAGTAAGTATGTTATCATTAAAGAATGTGTATACACTTAAGGTTCAAAGATAACATATGGTGAGATTTTGAGAATAAAAGTACTTCTCATGTAAAGATAATATAAAGTTAGAATTGGTTTGTGATACATGGAAGGGACTATTCCGGTTAAATGACATACAACCGCCATGATTCGATCAATTCTAATTTTGTAAAGAGCAAGTGAACTTGATGTTAAAGTGCACGTTAAAGTTATTGAACCCTTAAGTTGACACAAAGGTCAAGTGGGAGAATGTAAGAATATTTTATATTCTGTATGACCTATGTGTCTATTGGTTTAGTTATAAAGTTCAAGTTCACATTAAAGTTATGAGTTCTAATATTAAAGACGATACTGTGATGGATCGATTTTGATTACAGACATTAGAATTCGGGTGTATTGATATACCCCCTCCTTTACCTTAATTTGTAAATGTCATTCCTCATATGATTATAAATATATAATATACATTTATGTATTTATATAGTTGGTGGTGGTTATGAGTGAAGGGTTGTGTTAGTTCATGACACCCCTTCTATTAATATATATAAGAGTATTGTTTTCTTCTTATTGGATGATAACAAAAATTCTAGTAAAACCACATAATAGAAAAGATCTAAGGAGAGATTTGATTCTTGTCCATTGAAGAATCACTAAAGAGAAAGGTCTCAAGGAGGAGAAGTCAAACTACATCTTACATGGATTAAAGGTTAGTGTTTCTTTCTTCTTATCTAGAAATTATTAGGGTTGAATTAATCTAAATCTAGAATATGGACTTGGGTAGATTTCATAATAGAAATCATAAAAGTAAATCTTACAATTTAACCAAGCTGATGTGAAATGAGATTTCAAACCAAGCAATGTATGGATTCTCAGCAAAATTCTGATTTGGTTCCGATTCTCCTCTCCATTAAACCAAATCTTTATCATTAGTAGAAAACAAATCTGATCTGGTTCCGATTCAGATTCTGATTTCACTGAGCTTTTGCCGAGAAAGTGAGGAAATATAAGGAAGTAGTAAAACTGGTGTCAGACCTTATCAGTGGCAGAATCTGGAGATAAACTTTTACTATAGGCCAACAAACTCGGGGGAAGTGATTCTTCATGATAACCATGAAGGAGAGATATTTGTGGCTGACTACACTTGTTGAGACTTAGGTTGCACCGAAGCTTCATCGGACGTCTGCTTGCTGCTGCTTCAGAACTGGAATTGGAATCGGAACCTTGTGGAATCTTACGGAATCGGAACCTTGTGGAATCTTACGGAATCTCACTACCAAAGCGATTCAAAATATCATATTCAAAAATATGTTGCCAGCTTACCTCAGCGTTTGGAAACAAAATTCCATTTTAAAAAACAACAATAGCATAAATAAAATAAATATAAAATCATGTTTTCGGCATAAATTTAAAATTTAATAATACTAAAATAGAGAATAGAAATATGCATATATTAATACTTTTATAAATTATCTTTGTGCACTGAATTTTTTATTGGAAATATAACATATATATATATATTTAAATATATTGTGTTAATTATTTATGAAATATTAAAATAATGAATTGGGTGATAATTTTTATAAACATAATTTATTTATATTTTCACAATTCTAAAATGAAATCACTTAAAATTATTATAAATGAATAAACATTTTCCTTTTAATTTGAATCATATATATTAGTCATTAATGTTTTAATTTTTCTTGTATTTAATATATAAAATATATATATATATATATACGAGCTTCCTAATTTTTTATAAAAAGTCTTTTATGCTTCCATATAGTTCCATGTAACATAGGTAATAGGTTGAGACAGTAACACACAACTATGCTGCGTCGTTTTATATTTTCCTGTTTCTCAGATTGAACCCTAGTTATTTCTTTCTTTCTTTTTGAATATATGTTAAATTTACTCAAAAGAAAAATACACGTTGTTTGCATCAAGTGCTACATGAAACTTAGGACCAACCCCAATTCTTAACTTGTGTTAGTGTGTGGCAATCCACACCCTTAAGCTTGCAGCATAAGTAAGATCCCCCAATTGCCTAAAAGATAGACATTTGTTCTTGACTTGCTTGTCAACATCTTTACTAACGTCTGAGATGAGATCGGAGTTGCCCCATGCCGTCTATCATTCCTTTCACGCCATAGAGTATGTATGGTGAGCTGAAACGCATATATTATAAGGAAAGCAGTGATCATATCAGGACTGTTGTCAAGCATGAGCTCCAGCAATTCCGCCCATATTGTTGTGTATCGAGTGCACAACAGGCCTCTCATCAACTGTGACCAGACATCAGCCGAAAAAGTGCAAGAGAAAAAGAGATGATCCCGAGTCTCAAACTGGTTACAGAAAATACATGTCGAGCTAACTCATGCATTCCATTGAAGCATACGGTCTCCCGTTGAGAGCCGGTTGTGAATAGCTAGCCATGTGAAGAAGGCAAACTTTGGAGTATGATGTTTGAACCAGAGACCTTTATACCATTCAACTGTGGTTCCTTCATGACGGAGAAGATTCCATGTATTTTTTGTAATGAGAACAGACTTATAAGTATCAGAAGAACACTTCCAGACGGAGTAGTCAGCTGTATTTGTTACAGTGCTCCTCTGCTTCTCAATGACAACCTCAATACTGTTAAAAATCACCCTGCGGTGATTACGCCGGCGTCGTGTATGCAGAGCCGAGTATACAGTTGCAGTTGAGAGGATACTCATATCAATGCAACCTCGAGACCCCGTGAGATCCAATAGACATCCTAGTGAGGAGCAGGAGTCAAACCAGAAAGATGTTTGGCGACCATCACCAACCTTCTTTCGATGAAAGGTTTTTGCAATGTCTCGATACTTTAACAACTTCCGCCACATCCATGATGCTGCAGAAGCTGTATTTTTCACTGTCCAGAAAGTGTCTCTCCGAAGTTAATACGTTTGTATCCAATTAGTCCACAGTGAAGGTTGAGACGAGAGGAATCTCCACAACAGTTTAAGACAAAGCACCTTATTCATTTCCTTGAGTGGCCTAAGGCCCAGACCTCCTTCTTTCCTTGGTAAACACACAACATCCCATGATACTTTCGCTTTCTTTGTGTTCAGAACAGGCCCTGAACATAAGAAAGCTGAGCATAAACTATTAACCTCTTTAATACACTTACTCAGCAGCTTGAAACCAGTCATCCTGAAATTTACAATACTCATCAGCACTGATCGAATGAGTTGCGACCTCCCAGCCATAGAGAGAAACCGGTTTGTCCACAGAGAAATACGACTCTTGATCTTTTCAATAAGCATTTGATAATCAGCCGCACGCATCTGTCTGGTGAGCAACGGCAGACCCAAATAGTGCACTGGTAGTGTACCTGATACGAACTGGAACAGGTTTATTAGCTCCGCTCGCTCTTCCTCAGATATTCCCGCATAATAGATTGTTGATTTCTCCATACTTATCCTCAAGCCTGATATTTTCTCAAAATAATTGAACACATCCACTAAGCTTTCAATTGATCTTACTCTTCCATCTGTGAAGACCATGATATCGTCCGCAAAACTCAAGTGCGTGAGGCCCAAGTTCTTGCACTTAGGGTGATAACCGAGTTGAACCCTAGTTATCTTTTGCTTTGCCTTGTAGTTCCCCATTAAATCCGACTTATGATCAGGTGCATCTTCAAGTTACGAACCCTACAAGAAAACGAAGGTAACTTAGTTGAATTTGTGACAGAATCGTCGATTTGGTGTGGGAGACGAAGAATATTTGAGGTGACACCTTTTTAGAAAAGATTATCGACATGGCGAGGAAGAAGGAGATATCAAAAAAAAAAGATATCGACGAGAATACTCATTATGAGAAGAAGGCTTATGTGACTTATGATGTTAACAAGCATTGCAAGGATTTATGCCACATAGATAAACTCAATTTATCAACGTCATCATTGCAAGAGTTTCAACAGTTGAAACCCACTTTCAACACCCCCATTGTAGATGGTCTTAGGGAAGTTTTACGCATATTGACATGTCATTTAGAAAACTAAGAAGGTAAATGCCCGCAATTTTGCGGATAGTTATATTATATCAAAAATATATATTATGTTTACACTGTTATAGTTTTTGAATAATAATTTGAATTTTTAATTTCAAACAGTTTAATAATCAAAAGTTTCAATATATATTTTTAGAAGATCAGTGAGTTTTAAAATAGTTCAACAATGACGGCAAAAAAAAGTTCACCAACATAAACCTTAGTCATTAAAAATCTATCTCTTACAAAAACCAATATTATAATTAATTCAGATACCTAGTTGTAGAATTATTTTATATTTTATTTTAACATGTGAAAAACCAGAAATACTTTAGCTTTTAAAGTATTGATATAAAAAAAGAAATAAAATATTAACCAAATTTTATTTTAAAAATATAATTTAAATTAAAAAAATATTTTGCACATGGTGCAGGAAAACACCTAGTGTAAATATATTGAAATCGTTTTAATAATTGGTTATGTAGTATCATATGTATTTATATGTATAATATCAACTTATATAATTTAATCTATGATATTAATTTATTTCAATAAATAAATTATGTTAATTCATCTATATTTAAGATGTTTAATTGCTTTTTGGAAACAAAGATTATATTAGATAATTCTAGTATTATTTTCCTTTTAAAAACTTTAACTAAAAAATAAAAGATAAAAAACATCAACCAATCAAATTATAAAAATTAATTGAAAAATTCTCCTTTGAACGACACGTTATCAGAAATCACTTAAATGACTTATCAATTAATATATAGGAGGATGTGTCACTTCATAGAGACTCTTGTATAAAATTTTGGCTTGGATTTTCGATCATATTTTTCGAATTTTTGGTATGTTGGGTTATAAGTATTAGTTACCATATTAAAAATATATCTAATTTGGTTTGAGTCGGTTAATATACTATCAGTTTTTAGTTTATTCAGTTTATATCAAACCTCATAACTATATCTATCTTTTGTAACAAATTTATTTTATCAATTACACATTTTTAGATTTTTGTCACAAAAATAATCTTTCAAGAGAAAAAACCAAAATAAGTTTCATTAAGAGGCAAAAGACCATTACATCTTGCTTTATATAAAATAAATATTTTTTGTTACAATTTCGAATTATATGTATTTAAATTCAATCTTATATATATTTTTTTAATCAATTTGTTTTCTAAAATTTCAAAAATTCCTTTTGAAATTATTATTTTTAATTATTTTTTAATATTTAAATATCTATTTTCAACTTTTAAAATATTTAAACGCACCCATAACCTCACCCTTAATCTTAACCTAAATCCAAAGAGTATAATGGTATATTCACTCTTCAATGAAACCTATTTTGTTATTTTCTTTCTTAGGAAGTTATTTTGTGAAAATAAACTAAAAATGGCTATCCTAAAAAAAAATTCAACATTGTTCATATGAATAGAAATCAAATTTATTAAAACATAAATATATTTCTTATTATAACTTTCAAAATATAATATTTTCTATTTTATTAAATATTAAAAATAATAGTAATATAATAATATTATTATATTACTATATTTTAGCACAACTCTTTATCATAAAAATAAAGATATGTTTAGTAAAATTGAATTTAAATGAGAAAAGCAAAATCATTGTTCTAACGTAAGGAAAATAAAAAATATGAAAATAAAATTTTAATTATTAATATCATATAAATAAAATAAGTTATGTATACAATATTAATTGTATTATAAAATTAATATACAAATATACTAATCTAGTTTAATTAATCGGTTTATTCACTTTATTTTGTTGCATCGGTTAATATCCCAAATTGTATCCATATATTGTGGTTCTTTTTAAAATAACATGCATCTGGTCTATTTGGTACTACTAAATTCAAATTGTTGAGTTTTATATATAGTGAGAATTTAACTGTATATATATATATATATATATATATTAATATTTAGAGTATTATATTTTTTTGTGTAGTGGTAAAAGACAGCAACGTAAAGAAAGTGTAGAATGTGATATTAACTATTCATGTCCGTTATAAAATGAAAAGGGAAGAAGACTTTTATAGCCAACAACGTCGGTAACAAGGGGAATAAAGACAAAAATCCTAAAGTGACATCTCGAAGATGACTAATACATAATATTATAAGAATGAGACAAGTGCCCTTATGAATAATTATTTATTTATAACATTCCTTCTTATTATTCATCTTATATTAATTGCCTCGTTAAACCCTAGTCATGGAAAAACCCTTTGGGAGAATAACCATGATAAGGGAAAAAGAGTACAGTAGTATAATCTCCCCTTAAGAATAATGGACATGCTTTTTCTTCATAGATTACGTAGACGCCACATTCCGATACCGTAGACGTGGTTTCGGAATGTTGTAGTAGGGAGAGCTTTTGTGAACAAGTCAGCTGGATTATCGCATGACCGTATATACTCGATATCCACTTCTTTATTTTTCTCGAGCTCTCGTATGTACGAGAAAAATCTTGGAGGGATGTGCTTTGTTCCATCGCTCTTTATATAACCTTCTTTGAGTTGAGCGACACATACCGAATTGTCTTCAAATATTTTCGTCGGCTCTTTCTTATCAGTTATTCCGCTTGCATCTTGTATGTGGTGACTCATTGACTTAAGTCACACACATTCTCGATATGCTTCGTGAAGCGCAATAGTCTCTGCATGATTCGATGAAGCTGCAACCAGAGTTTGCTTCTGGGAACGCCAAGAGATCGGAGTTCCACCAATTGTAAAAATATAGTCGGTTTGCGATCGAGCTTTATGAGGATCTGATAAATATCATGCATCTGCAAAACCAAACATACCAAACTCGGGTTTTCTAAAATAAATTAACTCTATGTCAACTGTACCTTGGAGGTAACGAAATATATGCTTGATTCCGTTCCAATGCCTACGAGTAGGAAAAGAACTATATCTTGCAAGTAGGTTAACTGCAAAAGCAATATCAGGTCTTGTACAGTTTGCAAGATATAGAAGCCCACCGATAGCGCTCATATAAGGTACTTCAGGGTCGAGTACCTCCTCGCTATCTTCATAGGGTCTAAAAGGATCTTTCTCTACATCGAGAGATCTATTTATCATTGGAGTACTCAAAGGAGTCACTTTGTCCATATAAAAGCGTTTCAATAACCTTTTCGTATAATTTGATTGATGCACAAATATTCCTTCTCGGAGATGCTCAATCTGGAGCCCAAGACAAAACTTTGTCTTGCCGAGATCTTTCATTTTGAACTCTTCTTTCATATGAGTTCATGCATCATCAACCTCCTTTTGAGCTCTAATTATATTCAGGTCATCAACATATACAGCAATGATCACAAAACCAGATGACGATTTTTTAATAAAAACGTATGGACATATCGCATTGTCACATATCATTTTCTCAATAGATATTGACTTAAGCGATTGTACCACATGCGTCCGAATTGCTTTAGTCCGTAAAGTGATCGTTGTAACTTGACCGAACAAATCTCCCTAGATTCTGCTTTCAATGCTTTTGGCATTTTCAATCCTTCAGGGAGCTTCATGTATATATCATTATCCATACAAATATGCAGTCACAACGTCCATAAGATGAATTTCAAGATTTTTGATGCTTCTATGCTCATCAAAAATATAAACGTAATTGCATCCATTACCGGGGAATACGTTTCCTCAAAATCAATCCCCGGTCTCTGAGAAAAACCTCGGGCAACTAATCGGGCTTTATATCATGTTATTTAATTCTTTTCATTTACTTTTCTCACGAATACCCACTTGTACCCAATAGGATTTGCATTCTCAGGTGTTATGACTATAGGTCCAAAGACATTCCTTTTATTTAGGGAGAGTAACTCAGTTTGTATGGTCTTCTTCCACTCCTCTCAATCATGTATTTTCATACATTCCAATATGGACCTTGGATCTAGATCATCACTTTCATGATCTATTTCTTTGGACACAGAATATGAGAACACTCCATCAACATCTTTTATCTTATTTCTGATCCATAATTTTTAATCCCGGGCGTAGTTGATGGAAATCTCATAGTTTTATGTTCCTTTTTCGTCATCTGGATACTTATCTTTATTTGGTTCTTCTTGAACCTTTTCGTATATGCCTTCTTTCAGACATTTTTTAGTATCAGGTTCTTCTGGAACCTTTCCACTTTGCTCAACTAATTTCTTTTTCTTTCGGGGATTTTTATCTTTAAAACCCGCTGGTCTCCCCCTCTTTAACTGAACTCTAGGTTCATTCATTATGTTTCCATCAGTTTGTTCTTCAGGAACAACAACTCTTGATGGAATATTTTCAACGGGTATATATGACTTCGTCACCCTTCTCGTATCCGTGAACACATCTGGTAACTGGTTTGCCAAATTATGCAGGTGCACAATTTTCTGAACTTCCAGCTCTCTTTGATTCGTAGGGGGATCAAGGTGTAACTACGACGGTGTACACCATGTAATCTCTTTAGGAATTTCTCTAATTCCTCCCCCTAACGCTGGAAATTCTTCCTCATTAAAATGACAATCGCCAAATCGTGTCGTAAACATATCACCAGTTACCGGTTCAAGATACCTTATTATACTTGGTGACGTATAACCCACATATATTTCCAATCTCCTTTGTGGGCTCATTTTTGTTCTTTGTGGTGGAGCTATCGGAACATAGACTGCACACCCAAACACACGGAGATGAGATACATCTAGCTCTTGCCCAGATGACAATTTTAATGGGAGTACTTATTATCTGCACTCGGTCTCAACCGAATTAGTGTAGCCGCATGCAAAATAGCATGACCCCATACTGAAATTGGGAGCTTTGTTCTCAATATCAACGGTCTCGCAATCAACTGCAACCGTTTTATCAATGACTCGGCCATGCCATTTTGTGTATGAACATGGGGAACTGGATGCTCCACATCAATCCCCACTGACATACAATAATCATTGAAGACTTGCGATGTAAACTCATCAGCATTATCAAACCTTACTTTCTTTATGGCATATTCTAAGAATTGTGTTCTCAACTTTATGATTTGAGCAATGAACTTTGCGAAAGCCGTATTTCTTGTCGTCAAAAGACAGACATTTGACCATCTACTAGATGCGTCAATCAATACCATGAAATACTTAAACGGCCGGCATGGTGGGTGGATCGGCCCACATATATCACCATGTATTCTTTCTAAAAACAATGGTGATTCATTGCTAACTTTTTCTGGTGATGGCCGAGTTATAAGTTTTTCTTGAGAACATGCATTACATATAAACTCGTTCGTTTGCAAAATTCTCTCGTTTTTCAACGGATGGCCATTTGAATTTTGCACTATCTTTCTCATTATGACTGAACCAGGATGTCCTAGCCTCTCATGCCAGATTTTAAATGTATTAGTAAACTTAATAGTTTACTATGGCATAGAACTTAATCATGTTTATTTTTGTACAATATAGTCCAGAGGATAACATTCTTAGCTCTTCGAGTATATGTTTCCTTTCGGACTTAATGCAAAGATATTCAATGCCATCTTTCCTCATAGTTTCAATATGATATCCATTTTTTCGGGTATCTTTAAAAATTAATAAGTTTCTATGAGACTCGGGGGAATATAATGTATTATTTATTTCAAATTTCGTCTCCCTTGGCATTGAAAAGTTGACTCTACCAGAGCCTTTAATAATCTTTGCACTACCAGATATTGTACTTACGCTTCCAGCGTAATCTTTTATTTTGAGACTGGAGAAATATTTCTTATCTTTAATTATCGTGTGCGTTGACGCACTATCTGCCAAACACATATCTCCATCCATAGTCTCAAAGTATGGCATTTTCTGAATTTAAAATATTGATAAACATATATTATTAAACATGAAACATAACATATATTTCTTACAACAAAAGATATAGATACTATAATACAATAAACTTATATCACATCGATTTTACATTACTCATCGATTCTTTCTGAATCAACTAGAAAGTCTGATACGTCGAGATGAGTATCATCATTTAAACCATGAAAGGATGGCTCGGGTTCATCAGAGATGAAGTTTGTTTTACTTCCTTTCTCTTTCGCCTTTTGGGATTCTCTATAGAGATCGGCTAAGTGTTTTGGCGTACGACAACTACGTACCCAATGACCTTCATACCGCATCTGTAGCAAACCTTTTCTGTTTGCCTTTTATCATCCCGGCCCCTTTCGTCTTCGTGGAATTCCTTATTATTTCTTTCATCATACGGACGGAATCTTCTTCCTCGTCCTCTTCCACGACCATGATAACGATTTCGACCACGTCCACGTCCTCGTCCTCTCCAATTATCATAACTGGATGATGCAACATTCGCTTCGGGGAATGGAGCAGATCCAATGGGATGAGCATGATGGTTTAAAGTCACAAGTTGATTATTCTGCACCGCTACAAGGAGGACTTGCATCAACTCTGAGTAACGGGTATACCCATTCGCCCGGTATTGTTGTTGTATGACTACATTTCCAGGATGGAACGTGGAGAGAGTTTTCTCGATCATATCATAATCACTTATTTTCTCTCCACATAACATCATCCTAGATGTAATTCCGAACATCGCGAAATTATACTCAATTACATTTTTGTAGTCCTGAAACCGAAGATGGATCCATTCGTGTTTAGCTTTCAGTAAGATCACATATTTATGGTGATCGAACCTCTCTTTTAAAGATTGCCATAGGTCTGCAGGATCCTCTTTCGTAATATATTCATCTTTTAAACCATCATGTATGTGGTGTCATAAAAATATCATGGCTTTAGCCTTTTTCCCATCTGACACTGTTTTTGAACTATCGATGGTTTCCAAAAGCCCGTTTTCTCTCAGGTGCATCTTTGCACCCACTGCCCAAGTCATATAATTATTTTCTATAATATCAAGGGCATTTATTTCGAGTTTTGTCAAATTCGACATGATAACTATATTAATAGAATAACATACTTTAAAATATAATAAAGACAACAATTTAAATACGGAAAGTAAATGCAGAAATTAAAGGCATAAACTTAAAAGCATAAATTAAATGCATAAATTTAAAAGCATAAATAAAATTAGAGGCTTAACCTCTTCCATGATCCAAGTAGACAAAGTCTTCCAAATTGATCATTTTTTTCAAGGTTTGAGGAGACAAAGTCTGTCATATTAATCTTTTCTTTTTATTCAAGGTCCGAGAAGACAAAGTCTACCATTTTGACCTTTTCTTTTTATTCACGGAGGGAAAACTTACCACGTGTTTCTCTGATCGTGAAGGCAGAGCCTTTCTTAACAATCAGTCGGGGAAGGCAACGTCTATCATCCCGAAAAATAAACGGAGAAGGTCTAGCCTCTCACTCTAGAACAATAATTAAAATTATTAAAAAACATAAATTAAACATTACCTTATTAGTATAATCTCAGTTGATATAAGAGTTTCGTGCTGATACCGTGATGAGTTTTATATATAGTGAGACTTTAACTATATATATATTAATATTTAGAGTATCATATTTCTTTGTGTAGTGGTAAGAGACAACAACGTAAAGAAAGTGTAGAATGTGATGTTGACTATTCATGTCTGTTATAAAATGGAAAGGGAAGAAGGCTTTTATAGCCAACAAAATCAGTAATAAAGAGAATAAAGACAAAAATCCTAAAGTGACATCTGGAAAATAACTAATACATTTATTTATAAAACAAATCATTTTTTTTTTTTTTGGTTCGATTCAGTTTTAATTGTTTCAGTTTTACCGTCGGCCCATAAGTTAAGTAAACTAAGCCCATAAGAAAACACAGATAAGCACGAATTGGTAAGCGAATTGACGTGCTAGACCCGTATTACAAAAGGTTAAGTCTCGTTGGTAATAATACCCCTGAAAATTTAGTCAAACGTCGAAATTGGCCAATAAGTTTCCTTTCTTTGGTAATCATGTCGACATTTGTTTGAGTTGATTAAAACGACACAGTTTGATTCATCTCTAACCTCACGCACGCTTCTCTTTCTTCGATCCTTAGCCGGAGGGAGAAGTGATTGAAATCGGGAAAGCTTTGTATTAAGATGAAGATCGATCTGAACAAGGTGGCTCGTAAGATCGAGGTCGATAACCGTATTCCGCTCCGTAACTACTACCGCATCGCCGATAATCTTCTCCGTCAGGTTTGTTCCAACCGATGATTCGAATCTCCTTCTCAGTTTCAGGATTCGATTTTGTTAGGTTACTAGGGGTATCTCGAAGTTTAGCTTTATCAAAGTTTATTGGATATTTCTAGATCCCGTTTAAACCTAATCGTACTCAGTTCCTTAAGTTTTGGTGTTCTAATGATCTTGTAAAGTTAACCAAGTTATAGGGGAATGTATGAGCCTAACCTCCTAGTTATTAAAATAGAAAAAAGAATGATCTAAGTGTATGATACTCTTTTGCAAAGCAGTTTATTGATTTATTGGCTTGTTCATTTGCTTAGGCCAGCATATATCGCGAAGAGAAGAATGTTGTTGATTTGTATATCATGCTTCTTAGATATTCAAGGTGAGTAGAAAGAAAAAGAAGACTAGTATGTGTTCTGAGACATTTATATATATGTACTCTTCCATGGAAGAGCTACAAGTTTTTCTTTTTGTTGCAGTTTGATTTCTGAAACCGTTCCTTTCCATCAAGATTACCAGGGATCACTTCCACAAGCAAGAAGTGGGAGTAGGAAGGTCAGGTATTTCTGTTTTTTGGCCTTCAGCTGTTGTTTTTAGTGTCAACAGACATAGTAATATTCTCGAAAGTGGGATCTTTTTGTACAACAGAAGTTGCGTGCTGTAATCAATGAGCTCGAGTCTTTGAAACCGGAATTTGACCGGCGAGTGGATGAGCTGAACCGAGCCGATTATGAATCTGATCGGGCTGGGAGTGATTTCAACAGAGATGCTGTTTTATGGCCTCCTGTCCACAGAGATCCATACTCTAGACCTGATATTAAGAAGGTTCAAGACTTTAAAATTTGTATTTAGTACATTAGATATGGTTGCATCTTTAAAAACCATGCTCTTCAAACTCCAAATCTATGTGCTTTCTTACCATTATTGTTTTCTTTCTTCCTTGAATGCAGTCAACATCTCAACCATCCTCGGCATATAACAATAATCAGACTTTATCTTCATATCGTACACCGATTGATCATCAGTTCCAGAAGTTGTGAGTATCCTCCTTTGCTATTATTTTTTTTTTTTGGAAACCCTGAGAAATAGGGGCATGTAATACAATATCTGTCACTGGTTTTCTTGCATGACCTCTGTCTGTCTCTACAACCACAATAATTTGAAGATGTTTTGGTCATTGTTTGTTACCTAGAAAATTTGCCATTTTGATTTACTTGACTGCTAATGCTGCTTGGCTTCTCTGTTTATGATGGTATCATGTTTGAAGTTGCTTGTTTTTGCATTTGGTTGACTTTATCTTTAGTTCTGAATATCGGAATTCGGAACACGAAATGACTCAATCAGTATAGAAGACTCACGTGTTTGCCCGTATCAATCCGAGATGGTAACTGAGGCCTTTTTTGTGCTCCTGAACCTGCAGATCTTTTGATTTTCTGCCTCCCAACCAAGCAACCTTGTCTAGACATTCATTTCTAGGTCCAAATGGTCTTAAAAGTCAATGGGTTGCACCCAAGTCGGAGATAAAGGTAGAAAGTGCTGATCTTCACATATTCTTAGTTTTTATTTTTCCTTGTTGGTCTAATCCATTGTTAATTTGAGATTAGTTCTAAAGGATCTGAAAAATCTTTATTTTGTATGGAATGACAGGTTCAGTATCCGAGTAATAGCGATTGGGGGTCTGCTGAAAATTCAGGGTAAATACGGATCTTGTGTTACCTGTAAGAATTTCGTTATAGAAGTCATGGCTATTTTTGACTATGTCGACGTATATCTGCAGTTTGATTGACGCTGGACCTAGCAGTTCCTCAACATCACTAAATGGTGATTCTCAAGGGGTCTCAGCGTTGAATTCTGTGCTGGCCTTAGATGATGGTCGATGGCAGCGTCATTCTGATGCGGTAACATCACAGTTTGTCAGTGACGCAACTGAAGACCCCTTTCAGTTTGTCGGAATGAAGCAACCTACCCCTCCTCCTGTGCTTGCTCAAGTGCATCAAGAGTTTGCCCAAATTTGCCCATCTAAAGTAGCTGATCCTAGACCAGGACCTGCACTTCCTCAATTAGAAGAAAAAGAAGGCAGCAATGCTTATCAGCATTTGCATGTGGTAAGTTTCAGTCGATTACGTGTCTGTGAGCGAAAAGTAGAAACGATATGCATTTCAAAATTGAAAATTGAGACTCGATAGCCACGATTATTCTATGTATGAGCTCAATGACCAATTCATTGATTAATCCAGAAACTATTGAACGGAACAGTGGGATATGAATATGTTTTAAGTCAAAGAATTGGTTGCATGCCCCATTAAACATCATATACTTGCTACCATTGGCGCTCTTGTTTCATTGGAAATCTACTCTCATTTTTTCTTGTCTAGTGAAACCATTACTAATGTCGCCGCACTTTGTTTAATTTTGCTGTTGAAGCCTGTGCGGATAATGGAAGATTTCTTAAGGCTAGCTCGGTCAAACACAGAAAGGAATCTAGAAACTTGTGGAGTGCTTGCTGGCTCTCTGGTGAGTAGACGGATTACACCTTTGCATTCATATATTATATTGTGATCAGCTGAGATTATCTTGTCATCACTTTTCTTTGGCTTGTGTAGAAAAACAGGGTTTTTCATATCACTACTCTCATTATACCAAAGCAGGAGTCTACCTCAGATTCTGTATGTTCCTTCTTTTAACCATTTACATGAACAGCGATGTATTAGTTCTCCCATTGAGATTCTTCTCATTCTCAGCCCATCTTTTATATGTTAAATGAACAGTGCCAAACACTAAACGAAGAAGAAATCTTCGAAGTCCAGGACAGACTCTCGTTGTTTCCCTTGGGCTGGATTCATGTAAGTTCTCTCAGCCTCGTCGTCAACCAGCAATTCTCAGTCACTATACTTGTTAAAATATTCTTGTGGCTAAATTACATATTGGTTTCAGACACACCCTACACAAACTTGCTTCATGTCATCAGTTGATCTTCATACACACTACTCGTATCAGGTACAAACTTCCCATTACAATATCTATATATTTTGTTCACTTATGATGTCTTAACCATATGAGTTGATGTCCCTCGCTGATAGATAATGCTACCGGAAGCAGTAGCAATCGTGATGGCTCCGACAGACGAAACAACACCTCATGGGATATTCCATCTGTCGGATCCATCGGGAGTAACCGTGATCCGTAACTGCCAGCAGCGAGGCTTCCACCCGCACGAAGAATCAGAAGACGGTAGCCCAATCTACGAGCATTGCTCTCATGTCTTCCTCAACGCCAAACTCAAATACGAAGTCCTCGACCTCCGCTAATTACCATATCACAACAACCGTTTGTTTTTGTTTTCTCTTCTGGTGTCTGAGCCGTACATAATCCTTATGTATTATACTTCATAAAAGGCTACGACTATTACTGATTGTGTTATATGATATCTACTCCATAAACGAATATACTTTTAAAATTCGTATTATACCTTGCAAAACCAAGTTTACTAGAAATATATAAGAATAATCAAAAGATTAAAGTGAAGTTATTAGTTACACGATTTTTATTAGATATAGATTTAAACGAAATGGATTATTATTTTCTATATTAAAATTACATGTTATTCTTCTAATTATATTTAAATATTATTTTAAATCAGATCTATTTGATGATAATTTAATTGTAAATTTTAGTAAATTTTGTTAAAATATAAAATATATAAATCTAAAAGAAAATCAATAAATTTATAAATATTAAGTATAATTAACTTGTAAGATTTAAAAATCCTTAAAATTTCTTAAAATTATTTATCGTTACAAATCAATGAATGAATAAAGCACGCAGTTCAATCATTATTTACAAATCAATCAATGAATGAATAAAGCAAAGGAAAATCAATAATTCTCCTCTTTTCTCGTACCCCTCCACTTCGTCTAGGGTTTACACTCTCTCTACATCCGCCGATTCTATACATACACAAGAGACTCTCCTCGAGTCTCCTCGACTCATCTGTCAGTGACTTTCATTCACCCGCACAGAGCAAAAGAAGAAGAGATTCCAGATTTGTTGTAAGCCAGCCATGTCTCTGAGGCCCAACGCTAGGACCGAGGTTCGTCGTAACCGCTACAAAGTGGCGGTGGACGCCGAGGAAGGACGCAGGAGGAGGGAAGACAACATGGTGGAGATCCGCAAGACCAAGCGCGAGGAGAGCTTGCTGAAGAAGCGTCGCGAGGGTCTTCAAGCCACGCAGCTTCCTCAAGTCACTTCTTCTGCTTCATCCGTCGAGAAAAAGGTAAAGATTTCAACACGGATCTGGAATCGAGATTTCTAGGGTTTAGAAACTAATTCGATTGCTTTTGAATTAAAGTTGGAGAGCTTGCCTTCTATGGTTGGTGGAGTGTGGTCAGATGATAGGAGCTTACAGCTTGAAGCGACTACTCAGTTCCGTAAATTGCTTTCTATAGGTATAATATTTTGTATTGAGTTGTTTTGAGTTTTGGATTCCCACTCTGCAACTTGTTGAATTGAATTTGATGCTTTGGCAGAGCGTAGTCCTCCAATCGAGGAGGTGATTGATGCTGGTGTTGTGCCAAGGTTTGTGGAGTTTCTCATGAGGGAGGATTATCCACAGCTTCAGGTTTGCTGGATTCCTTTTGTATCTTTGTTAAGTTTTCTACAATTATGATCTGATACTTTATACTTTCTGTGTGTGTGTGTGTGTGTGTGTCTGTGGCTTCAGTTTGAAGCTGCTTGGGCATTGACGAACATTGCTTCTGGGACTTCAGAGCATACTAAGGTGGTCATTCAACATGGTGCTGTTCCTATTTTTGTCAAGCTCTTGGCTTCCCAGAGCGATGATGTTCGTGAGCAGGTAGGTTGCAGAATCCCTGGTCAACTATTTTCTCTTCTACGAAGTTCTAAATGTTTTTTTTTTCGTTGTTCATGTGTAAGGCTGTTTGGGCATTAGGGAATGTTGCTGGTGATTCTCCACAGTGCAGAGATCTTGTCTTAAGTCAGGGAGCTTTGTTACCGTTGCTCTCTCAGTTGAATGAGCATGCTAAACTCTCCATGCTCAGAAATGCTACTTGGACCCTCTCTAATTTCTGCAGGGGCAAGCCACAGCCTCCTTTTGACCAGGTTTCTCTCTCATTCCAGTCTTATTCGCTTCCTTATTTGATCAAGGAAGATTTTTTTTTTAATACTGTGATCTCTTGAGAACAGGTTTGTCCAGCACTTCCAGCCCTTGAACGCCTGATTCACTCCACTGATGAGGAAGTGTTAACAGATGCCTGTTGGGCCCTCTCTTACCTTTCTGATGGCACCAATGACAAAATCCAAGCTGTCATTCAGGCAGGTGTTGTTCCTCGACTTGTCGAGCTTCTCCAGTAAGTCTTTTAGTCGTGTGATTTACATTGCTTTTGTACATGATTATATGTTAATTAATGTCATTGGATTTTGGCTTGCTGTAGGCATCCATCACCTTCAGTGCTTATTCCTGCTCTTCGTAGTATTGGTAACATTGTTACTGGAGATGATGCACAGACACAGGTATACTTATTCTTCTATAGTTTCAGTATTTTCTATCCAGTGTGCATGTTCCACTCTTCCTAGAATATTAATGGGAAGGATGAGAATGCTGGCTTGGCAGCAGAATTGTAAACATTTTGATAATGACATTTGGCTGTCAAAAGTTACTTGTGTAGCTTCCTGCTACTCATCAGATAAATATTAGGTGTACCTCCACATTGATATCTATCATTTCTCTATATATTTGGTCTACGCTAGTATCGTGCATGTTTTTTTATATAGCTACTCTAGTACAAAGCCTCTCAAATAATTCACGTGATTTCTGGTATCCTGCATCTTTTGTGTCTACAGGTTCATCATAATCATTATTTTAGATGAATAATGCTCTCGTGACTCAAACATCTAAAGATAACTTTGATAGTTCTTTCTTGTTGGTTCTGAGCTGATGAGAATTTCTGGTGCAGTGTGTAATTAGTCATGGTGCACTCCTTTGTCTTCTGAGCCTTCTGACTCAGAACCATAAGAAGAGCATTAAAAAGGAAGCATGCTGGACAATCTCAAACATTACTGCTGGAAACAGAGACCAGATTCAGGTAAATTTATTCTGAAAATTGATTTTGTTTAGTTTGAAAAGTTTTTGGTTGTTTGACGAAATAGTTTCTGCATGTTTATGTTGCTCTTATTTTCAATGTAGGCTGTATGTGAAGCTGGTTTGATTGGCCCTCTCGTCAATCTGCTTCAAAATGCAGAATTTGATATAAAGAAAGAAGCTGCATGGGCAGTATCGAATGCCACTTCTGGCGGTTCCGCTGACCAGATCAAGTAAGCTTATTTGATACAACCATCCCGATCTTCTCTCGATCGTGACTGCTAAAAAAATCTTTGCTAGCTCTCCTTCAAACGATGACTTAAAAATTTCTTCTTTATTGCGTGCGTTCAGGTACATGGTGGATCAGGGAGTCGTGAAACCACTGTGTGATCTTTTGGTATGCCCGGATCCAAGGATTATAACCGTGTGTCTAGAAGGATTGGAGAACATTCTGAAAGTCGGGGAAGCTGTAAAGGTGACGGGAAACAGTGGGGATGTAAACTGTTATGCACAGTTAATCGATGATGCTGAGGGACTAGAGAAGATTGAGAATCTGCAGAGTCATGACAACAGCGAGATTTATGAGAAGGCAGTGAAGATTCTTGAAACATACTGGTTGGAAGAGGAAGACGAGACTTTAGCACCTGGTGATGAATCTGCTCAGGGATTCCAGTTTGGGGGTAACGATGCAGCCGCACCTCCAGGTGGATTCAACTTCAAGTGAAGGTAATAATAAAATTACTCAATAACTATAGGACAAGCTAATCCTGTCCAGATGTCTGAGCATCTAAAAGCATGGACTAGGTGGAAGTAGAGTGAATCTGTCTTGGTGTAATTCTTTGAGTCTGGTTTTGTTTCAACAGGAGCTTAAAACATGATGAATGAAGAATCGAAGGAGGTCAAGAGTCTTGGGGGGGGGGGGGGCACTGGTTTAAATGGGGTATGATTAGAGTCTGGTCTTGTGTTTTAAAAGTCAGATGGGGGGGGGTGGTGCCTTGGTCTGTCCTGATCTTGTCTGGTCAGATGGTGGGATCGAGTTATAAAAATAAGCTTTGTTGTTTGGGGAGTTGGGTAGGGAGTGAATGAGAGGGAATATTTTATGAACTTTAAAATGGGAAAATTTGAGTGGGAATGGGGTTTTTTATAGTTATGTGTTTGATGAGTCTCTGGGGCCTTTGCTACATTTGTTACTACTACACAGCACTCATTGCAAAGTCTAAAAAAAACATAAAAAAGTTAGTCAAACTTTATTTGGTCTTATTAGTGGCAAAGAAAGCCCACTTGGTGCGTCTCTTTATTTGTTAATATATTTTTATTTTTTAAGTATCTGTTTTCCCAGTGCGGTCCAAGTCATGTTGGGTTATTGTTGTCTGCATATGCACGCTTTTCTACGTATTATATTGGTAATGTCTTTTCTTTTCAATGTATTCTCCCATAAATCGATGTTATAAATGCTTATCGTCAACTTCGATTAAGTAGGGTTAATTATATATTCCAATATTTTTTTATTCAAAGTGGAAAGTATGTCTTTTAAATTTATATATACTTAAATTTATAAAGTCTATAAAAGCTGATAAAACATGGTGTTCAATGTTTAATTTAAATTTAACATGCATCACTTGTAACCCTTGTTCCGAAACTCAGCTGTGTTGACGGTTTTTATCTGTCTTGATTTATGTAAAAAATTGGATGTTCAATTTTACAGTGCCTATATGACCATTTAGTCTATTTTTCTTATTTTTATTTTTTAATAATATTTGATATATTTATTAATTTAAATTTTAATATATGTAACTTATATTTACGATTTGACAAAAAAATATACCATATTAAATTTATATATTTTATTTGTGTGCTTTATATTAATCTAAATATAAAAAAATGTATTAATGTTATACATAATTAAAAATTAACATATTTTATAACATGTCAAATAATCTAAAAGTTCTGTTTCGTATAATTTTTTTTAATCTCTGATTTTTTCTCTAGACTTTAGATCTAAATTTTACCTCCGATTAGCACGTAACGCATCTCCGAAGAGGGGTTGTAACAATTTTTTTCATTTCGTGAAGAATTTACACATAATGTGTAAAAGACAGATGATGAGAATGGATGTATCTCTAAGCCCAACTTGGCAATTGGCATACAGATCGAACAACTGTAAATTTTGTGCGCCACATTTGAAAATAATTCAAATTTTAATTTAATTTTGTAAAGTGTAGAAATGTTGTAAAAATTAATATTTCCCTCTTCTTTTTCTTGTTTGTTTAATTTTGGCGGGTGGCTCTATAGTAATAAAATCCCCCGCGCGAGGGTAATGAAGTAATCAAAAGATGGAAATCTAGGGTTTTTAGTCCCCGCCTCCTCCTTCACTATAAAACACTCTTCCGTTTGTTTAATTCGTTATTCACCTGCGGCATCTTTCTCTCTCTTCCTTATCATCATCATCATCATCATCTCACTCTCTCCCCTTCACAGGCAGAGATTTCTCATTTCTCTGGCATTTCTGTGATTCTTCAGCTAAGCCACAGAGCTTCCTATCTTTATCAATGTGAGTTTTCTGTGGTGATCGCTTGATCCTTACAGTTCGATCGTGTTGTTGTTGTGCTGAAAAGTTGTCTTGTTTCTTTTTGATCTGTAGATGTCAATGACGGAAGAAACAAAGACGACTAAGCTGTTCGAATCGGCGGGAGATTCGTCCTCCGATGTGGAAAGTGGTAACTGTAGCAGTAGCGGTAGTGGAGGCGACACCAAGAAGACTTGCGTTGATTGCGGCACAAACAAGACTCCACTTTGGCGTGGTGGCCCTGCTGGTCCTAAAGTAAGATCAAGTCTCCAACCTCTTTTTGAGCGTTCTTCTAGAATGTAGATCTAGTCATAAGGGTACTTCATTACCATCAAAGGTTGGCTGATCTTGTGTTTATTAGCTCTGTTCAAGTAGGTTTTGATACTTAAAGTGTGATCAGATCATCTAGGTAGTGTAGTTCTCTTGTAAGAGATTTGAAATATCTTGATCATAAAGAAGAACAGAGCTACCTGCACTTTATGTTCTGATCATAGAGTTAAGTTAAAAGGGTGATTAGCTTGATGGCTCACTTACATTCTCAAGTTTCCTTTATGCAGTCGTTGTGCAATGCGTGTGGAATCAAGAGCAGGAAGAAGAGGCAAGCAGCTCTTGGAATCAGACAAGACGATAGCAAGATCAAGAACAAAAGCAACAACAGCAACAGTCTCGCTCCCGACCACCACCAGCCGATCAAGAACAGAAAAGGCGAGTCAGGAAACGTCAAGAACAAGATTAAGACAACAGAGAGTGAGAATTTCATTAGTAGAGTTAACAAGAAGAGTGTGGAAAGGGCAAGTAGATTTCTGGATTTTAAAGTGCCAGCAATGAAGAGATCGGCGGTGGAGAAGAAGAGGCTTTGGAGGAAACTAGGTGAAGAGGAACGAGCTGCAGTACTTCTCATGACTCTTTCTTGTGGTTGAGTTTTGTTTTTCAATCTCTTTTTTTTTGTCTGAATGGTTTCTAATATAAGATTAGGGCAAATTAGTAATGAAATGAGGAATGAAGAGAAATTCAATAAATATAAAAAGTATATTGAAATATGAAAATTACTTATATTATGAAACAAACATTTTTTACTAAAACTACTTACAATATGAGAGAGTATAAATATGTAATCCTGTCAGAATTGTTCTTTTAGGCCAAGCTAATGTTATGCTATTTTACTAATTAATTAATTATTTATTCCGTCTAATGTTGTTAGTTTTTTTTACTTTTAATCAGATTACAAAATATGCTAATTGAGGTATTTGGACAAATGTAGTCATGGTCTCGCCTTTTTTTTGTTTGTCAATGATTTAAAAAGTGAATTTGAAATTTTGAAACTTTTTGTTTTCCAAAAATAAATAACAGCTGTTCCCTCTTGTCTCGCACAACTCGATGTGACCCATTATGGACGCGCTCTTGGAGCGCGTGATATCAGAACGGGACAGCTTTAAAACAGCTCACGACTTTTGGGCTTATGTTGGGGGTAAAATGGAAAAAAAGAGAGGGGGTGATGGAGACAGCCCAATCACACACCTCTCTCTTTTCATTTTCATGCGATTCTTTTTTCTGATTTTCATACCCCACCTTTTTTTTTTCTGTTTTCACAATACAATAAAAGGACTATACCATTTGCTAATAGCTTAGTCTGCATATAGTTAGGCCCAACCCATCATCAAGTTCGAACACACTACAAGTGTATTCAATTAGTTTTAGGTATTTTGCATTAATAAGATCATTATTCAAACATAACTCTTTAAAACAAAGTTATAATCAGTTTTATTCAATTTGCTATTTAATTTTTTTTTTGAAATCTATTGTTACTGAAAGATTTAAGTTATGAACTTTAGAATTTTTCTATTCATTATAGAGTGTGTTTTATAGAATTTCTTAATTAAAAAATAAAATTTAAAATTTCATAATTTTAGAAAAGTTTATAGAATGGTTTAACTCTGATTATTTTAAATTCTTAATTAAATTAAAATCATCTAAAACTTAATAAAGAACTGTATTACCTCAAATTATCAATTGAATACACCTTTTATGTATAAATTTTATTAGGAATCATGTCATACGCTAGTCAGACAGTATGATCACGCCTAGTAGAGTTGGGTATTTTACTCAAAACCAACAGGTCCCGCATCTTTTGATCCGTTACGGGGCAGGTGCGAGTCGAGTGATTTAAAAATTTTGACTCGCGGGTGTGGGTTAAACTTATTTTAAGTGAGGCGGGTAAGTTGAATTTGAATCGCGGATACCCTCCAACCTGTAAATTTAAAAAACTTTTTTCGTAAAAATATATAAAATATTATAGATATTTATATAATTATAAATATATTATTAAAATATTATTTTTAAAATAATTATTATTTAATTAAAATAATTATTTTTAATATAATTAATATTACTTTCCGGTTACATGCGAGTTTTGGCAGGGCAAATGCATGTATAGTTTTTTTGCTTGCAAGTTATACGAATCGAATTTTTGAATAAAAAAATAATTTGACCCAGGCGGTCAGGACGAGTTGACCCGCAAACCATGCACTAACGCCTAGCAAGTTACCAAAAAATCAG
The DNA here is from genome assembly GCA_905132765.1 of Moricandia arvensis. NCBI lineage: Eukaryota > Viridiplantae > Streptophyta > Magnoliopsida > Brassicales > Brassicaceae > Moricandia > Moricandia arvensis. The sequence continues at coordinate 82,637 of CAJHQP010001557.1, forward strand.
GGAGTATTCATAGAATATGCAGAACCTTGTTCTAGTTCTAGATACAATTTAATACTACTTCCATTTTACTTTACTTGTCGTTTTGAGTTTGTGCATACATATTAATTTAAACATTTAATTTTACATATTTTCTAGATAAAAACCTAACCATATTTCAACCAATAAAAAAATGGAATAACATATAAAGTTAATAAATTATGCATTGAAATTATAAAATGACACTTATTTTGAAACGAAAAGTTTTCTCTACAACGATATTTAAACTGAAACAAAGGGAGTATATTTATAATATGTTTAGCTAATTTTAAATATGATAATACAAGTTTTAAGATATAATTATATAATTTTTTGTAGATAAACATTTCCATTACACATCTGATTCAAAATCACAGAAACTTCCACTTGATGAAATAAACAAAATAGATTGTCTTGATCTTAAGAACAGACATAATACAAAAAAATTTACAAGTTTTCATCCCTTGTGTATTCAAATCAAGTAATCACATGAATGGGAAGATGTGTTAAGAGTTTGACCTTGTAACACATATTTGCAACAATTTGCATAAAACCTGAAATTAAATAATGACAAATAAAAAGATATACAACAACCAAAACTTATAAAAAGACAACATCTTAGAAACAAAGACAATTGAGACATGTAACCTAATTTACTATATTTACTAAGTAGATAAATTTTACTAACCTTACTAAGTAGATTGTGAATCACGGAAGAGAAGAATATCTTGATATATATCCAGTTCAAACTCCATATCCACAACATATTTTTCATCTTCTTCAGACTCAAAGTCATCATCATATAAATCTATTACCCTTAGAACTAGGGTTACAAGTAGCAAATTAAGATAATTTTGCATGTCTTCTACACGGCCCACACGCCAATCTTTTACTGTATCTTCATTGCTATCATCAACATTTTGCTCTCTGTTTTTTTCTTGCTTCTTAAACAGTTTTGCATTGAATTTTACATACACTAACCTATATAAGCGATTGACATCTAGTTTATTCCTCTTCTTTGTGTGAATATGCAATAACAAAAAGTTGTGAATTTCAAAAACAATGTCAAATTCCTAGAGAAAGAGACTAATAAACTAACACCTTTAAAGCAATTCCATTTCTTTCACATTCAGAAGAGCTTGATGTCAAAGCAAGATCCTTGTCGCCATTTTAAAAGAGTTAGTGCACCGCATCCATATGTTGACCACCATTTTCCTAAGATCAAGTCACTCATGATGAATAAAGATCAAAAGTTAATGAAAGACAAGTGATATGAACTTAAAAACCAGGATCAAACTTGTCATCTTTAATCTTGCATCCTTTGAGTGCTAAAGTTGTACTAAATGAGCCACTTTGTTCTTGTAAAGACTAAATTTCTGAATGACAACTCTATTTTGTTTTTCAAAATCGCCATGATAGAAAGTCTCTACACAAGCTTTGAATCCTTTCATGACCTTAAAGTCACTTTGAATTTCTGGATTTTTGTAGAAATATTATATATTGAGGAAGTAGGCAGCAACATGCAAAGGACAATCTAATCTATCTTTCATCTTCTCATCAATTATTCGAAAGATAGGTTGGTAGTTTTTCTCCAAATGATCTGAAGCTTCTTTGATGGATTTATTAGCTTCAACACTCTCACCATAAATGAACCTAATATAAGGTATTTTCTCCCCCCCCCATCAGGCAACCTTAGAACTTTCACGAGAGGACTGAAGATCTTTAAGACAACTATCACACTATTCCAAAACCTATGACTCATAATCATATCAAACGCATTCTTACCCTTCAGACACTTTGATGTGAAGCTTCTTTGATGGATTTATTAGCTTCAACACTCTCACCATAAATGAACCTAATATAAGGTATTTTCTCCCCCCCCCCCCCCTCAGTCAACCTTAGAATCTTCACGAGAGGACTGAAGATCTTTAAGACAACCATCACACTACTCCAAAACCTATGACTCATAATCATATCAAACGCATTCTTACCCTTCAGACACTTTGAATGCTTACAGCCATGCCACTCATTACTGCCAAACATGCTCATCACTTGTGACTTCTTGTCGTATAGGCTTTGCAAAGTAAAAAAAAAACAAGTTCCAAAAACTTTTTTCCTCCTGGTCTTACGATATCTCTTTTCTTTGTAAATGCTCTCATCATGGACAATAGTTTATGATGAGCATATATAAAGATCGTAACAGCCTTTGCTTGGTCAATCACCTTGGCAATACCTCGAAGCTTGGAAATTACCTCAAACATCAAATCTAAAGTGTGAGCAGCACAACACGTCCAATATATTCTTGTTCTCTTTTGTTTTAAAATATTTACAGCTGCCACTTTGTTTGTACGTAGCATTATCAGTGACCACTTGCACTACCTTTTCAGCTACTATATCTTCAATCCACTGGTCAATGTAATTGAAGATGTACTCACCCGTGTGAGAATCCTTAGAAGTATCTTTTGATGAAGTAAACATGTACATCCCCTTGAGTTGACACAAAAATTCATTATGCTTCTTCTTTTCATATCACTCCATGCATTTATCATCATTGAGCAGCCTTGTTTCTCCCATTCTTCTTCTACACTCTTCAAATTCATTGGTTCTTTGTTGTTCCTCATTTAACAATGGTTCTCTAAGCTGATAAGTACTCAGAGGCACCCAACCAGGCCCAAATTGTCACGACGCTTCACAAAACATCATGAAACTGTCATTGTCAATGGTGTTGAAAGAAATATTTGCCTCATACATCCATCTAGCACAGTATTGACAGACAACATGTGTCTTCTCTTTAGATATGGAGTCATGTATGTTTTTTGTCGTGTTTTTGCAGCCAAAGAAGTTGTAGGGTTAATGAAGGTTGCAAACTGATCAATGGGACCTTGGAAGTGAGGAATTTTATGAGTTCCCAACTATGTTTCCAATTCCTCAATATTGCTTTCCTTGCTTATGTTTACCTCTGCTCTCAGTGTTTGTTCATGTTTCTCTTCAAACCCTTCTTCTCTTTTACATCAAGTATTGCATGCTTACTTCTGTTGATCGCTTTAAATGACACAAGGCAGGCTGAGACATTTCCTTTATGATGAGAAATGTGTTTTTTCATTCTATAAACAACACTAGAGAATTCTTTTCCACAAAATTTGCATCTGATCTTTTCTGGATTTTTCGCTTAAAAAATAAAACATGATTGACTCTAAAAGATACTAGTTTCAGAACTCAAACTTCCACAAAAAAATAAAAGTTAATACAGAGAATTTACGAGAATGCTAGGAACTAAAAACACAGAAAAAGCCAATAGTAATGATATCAAAAAAAATAATCACCATATTTGAGTGATTTTTTTTCATTGACTCGTATTTTTAGTGCAAAAATTTATAGTAGCTGAAATTCAAGTTTCTAATCATTGAAACTTGTCGAGAAATCAGTGAGTATTGAAGAAACTATATTTAGTTGCTAATACTTGAATCAATGATATATACAATTATATAGCAGGTTGAAAAGTTAAAATTTGTTATATGTGCAATATGAGTATGTGTCTCTCAAACTACAAGACGTTATCATATTCTATGTTTCACTATATTTTGATGACATCAAACACAATTGAACAAAATGAGAAGAAAACAGACAAGCACAGTCAATCAGAACAAAGAACTAATTATCAAACAAACACAAGTGAACAAAAAAATTTTTATCTTCCGTTAACTTGATTTGTGAACAGTGAAATAAGGATATTACCTTAATTTCATAAACAGAGGAAGTTTGGCAACTTAATTCAGCTTCAGTCCGTCTCCACTCTTACTCTAAGATTGATTTTATCTCCACATCTCAGTCTCCTTATGACTTGTTGAGCATTTAGATTAGGGTTTGTTTGATGAGAAAAGATCCCGAAATGCGGTATGTATGTTTTTGTTTTGGGCTTCAACAACGATATTGGGATTAATAGCCAATTGTGATTATTATGTAATGGGTAATTACACAAAATTTGTTAATAATGAGTAAGAATGAAACGTCCGCATTTCACTTTACACTGTTAACGAGGTATTAGCCGGTCAACAAAAAATTATGCGAACCAATGCAGCGGCCAACGTTCTTATCTTATAGCCGCTGGAAGCCTGTAGTAGCCATTCATATCAGTTTGATAAAGTCTTTGTGAGTCTCTAGAATTTAAGATTTGACATTTGACCAGACTTTTTACCCAATTTATTTAGGGTTGACTCATGTTTATTTGGTCAACCCAGTTCACATTTAGAGATCTATTAAAGTGTATTTAGGTGAAAAAATCCTAATATTATCTTATTTTCAAAAAAAAAAACTTAATACTTTGGTGAAAGATTCAACAATTATCATATTTAATCCATTTTCATCTAGGTTTCTTGTCTTATTTGAGTTAATCTTACTATTTAATCATGATTGGTCTTGAACTTTGTATAGATTTAAGGTTTCTCATGGTGACTGGTGAGTTGACTCTTTTTGAAACTATGGGCTAGGTAGATTAGGATGAGTGAGTGATGATATATAGAGTGTAGTGTTAGATCTTTCTTGTTCTTTGCATATCTTGTGATCTTAATGCTCGTTGAGCCTTGATCTCCCTAATTATAGATTCCAAGTACTTCATACATTAAATGTGTTTGATGAAATACTTGAATCAACTTGATATTGCTTTCTTCTTGTTTAACCAATGGATATTGATGTTATGGAAGCTTAGAAGGTTAATAGACTTGTTGATCATGCATACTTGCTTGCGTTAGGTCAATGTATTACTACATTGAATTTTGACTAGTAATAATTAAACTTTGGTCATAATTTATGTGGCATCCTCTATTTTTATGTTATATTCTTGTTATGTTATCGTGTCTTGATTATTTTTACTGTTTCAGCTTGGGAAAATGAAGATAAGATCGAAGTCGAACGTTTTCTTTGAGAGGGAAGCATGGGAGAGAGTATCAAGGTGGATCAAAGTCAGATGAGGTTACCACACCGACAAAGATGCACTAGACGAATGCATTCAACCGCCTGATGAGTAAGTTATCAATCTCTAATGCTAGACTCGATGTCTATGGTCTAGGTGCGATCTACGGTCTATAAGCTCCATCAAAGAAGCAGATCCAGTCACAACGTATTAGTCTATGTATCACCATGTTGATTTGAAAACTCAATGAATCAGTTTGAGAAACTTCAAACTATAGAGAGAGAGGTATGCAAATGAAACATATATGTATATGGACCGCCTACAAAAGAGATCAATATTTTACATTCAAGACTATTATAAGATATAAACATCTTTTTTATTTTTTAATGTAAATAACATTTTTTCAATTTTAAGTTTACATATATTATATTTAGTATATATATACAATAGATGTCCTTAGTACGGGAGATAATAATAATTATTTATATTTTTGAGATTTGTTAAATAAATTGTATGATAATTTATATGCTATTTTAATTTTCAAATACTTTTCTTTAGATGGCTTATATGCTATTAAAAATAGCATGCAATTTATGTTAAACGAATAGAAATAAATTATTTACACAATGATAAGTAATATATAAGTTAAAATATATAAATTATGTACACTTCATAAAATATTGCTAGGTAAACATAGTCTTGCAAAATGCTGGTTAAAATTGATATGACTTCTAATAAAAAAAATAATAACCAAAAATTAACTCCACACTTTAAAAGCGCAATCAATATCTAGTCACACATTATATTTCTTAATGTATTACAATATTAATTTTTGGCTAATTATAATTAAAATTGGGTAATCATTTATGTGGCATTTTCTGTCTTTTAATATTATATGCTTGTTATGTTTATCTTATCTTTAGTTCTTTTTACTGTTTCAGCTTGGGGAAATGAAGAAGAGACCAAAGTCTAATGTTTTCTTTAAGAGGGAAGCATAGGTAGAGTATCAAGGTGGTTCAAAGTCGGATGAGGGTACCACTCCAAAAAAATATGCGCAAGCCAAATTCTTCAAGCCGCTTGATGAGTCTGCTCTATATCTCTAATGTTAGACTCGATGACTATAGTCTAGTTGCGATCAACAGTCTTTAAGCTCCTACAAAGAAGCAGATCTAATCCCAACGTAATAGTCTATATATCACCATGTTGATTTGAAAACTCAAATGAATGATCCATAAAACATTAAACTATGGAGAGTGAGGTACACAGATGAAAGATGTATGTATATAGACTGCCTATATCATATTATGCATGTATGTATGTAAATGTCACTTGGAATTTTCATCTTTCAGATTCATTTAGTTTTCTTTCTAATCTCACATTCTCTCTTTTTACCTATAGATGAAATTATTACAAAAAGACAGAGATGTGCGAAATAAGAAATATCTAAATAATTAATAAACTACACTAAAAGAAATTTCGATGAAATAATGAAATAGAGTGTCTTGTGGCGATGATGAGGAATATGATTGATATATAGCTGAAAAACGAGAGTTAATCCCCAGCCTAATGCATTTATATTTTAATATTCTTTTGTAAACATCTTTCAAATGATTAATAAATTCAGTAATTATCGACTCAAATCATAATATATTGTTGATTTAGCTGAGAATCTTATCCCATTCTTTTATGTCTTCTAAACATCTAGCAATACCTATATTATGGTTTTCAGTTCAAAGCATTGATTTATGTAAATAAGAGAGTTTGAAACTTGGATTCTCTTTCTTTAGTATATTTTAATTTATTATAAATTTAAACAAATCTTATTTTGTATATTATAAATTATATGCATGGTATTATTTAATTAATATCTTGAAATAAAATTTGGAAATCATTATAATATATCAACTTTATAATATAATATGATTAGGGATGTTAAAATGGTAAAACTCACCCCATTTAAACCCATCCCATTTAGAACCCATCCCATTTAGACCCCAAATCCATTTAGACCCATTTAGTTTAAGGTCTATTAGGGCTACCCATTTAGACCCACAAATTTTATCTTGATCCTTTAAGATTCATTTAAACTCATTTAACTTTTTTTATATCTCTTGTTTTAATTATATTATAAAACGTTTTATGGTATAAAATTTTATATTTTAAATAAACTGTAATTTTAATATAAACACTACTTAATTTTATGAAAAAGTTATCAATAAAAATCATTTGAAAATCAGTATAAAAATAAAATAAAATCTTCAATTCTAAATGTTAAAAAAGTTCAATAACAACAAAAGCAACAAATTTTGTTCTCATTATGTTTTCCAAACATAACAAATGAAAGTCTAAAACATGGTTCATGGTGGTACACTTGAACCTTCTGATCTTCAGCTTCCAACTCCAGAAACACTTGTACTCTTCCTAGCATCATCTTCTTTGCACATATCATCAACATCTTCTATGGTACCTACTATTCATTATGTGAATAAGGCTAAAGACATGATTATACAATAGTTTTAATGAATATGAATTTTACCTTCATAATCTTCAAATCCTCGCAACCAATTACGAGTACAAAGCAAAGCTTGAACATTCTTGGGAAGTAAGCGGTTTCTGTAGGGAGTCAATACTCGAGCTCCAATGCTAAAAGCTGATTCTGATGCAACTGTAGTGATTGGGATGCTAAGTATATCACGAGCCATAGTAGCTAAATCACCAAATCTAAGTTGGTTCTCTCTCCAATAGCCTAAAACATCCAGATCAGGAAAAGACTTTCTATCTAGTCTTATCTCATCCAAATACACATCTAAATGTGTTTTTGTGTTTCTCATATCACTTTCAAGGCTTCTTTCCAGTTCAAAGAGATCCTAATATTATAATGCAAGTTAGAAGAAAGCAACCAAAGACAACCATATAAATGAAAATATGAGTGAAGATGTTAAAAACTTACACTGTCTAAATCATCTTCAAGAGGAGATTCAGTAACCAGATCTTGTGGATTTGGTGCAGATGAAGCACCTGAAGAACTGCCCCTAGTCCTATCCTGATATTCCTTATAAAGATCGGTCAAGTTACTCCTAAGTACTTCAGTTTTTAAGCTAGAAGTAGAAGGATCCACTCTCTCATAAGCTTTCTCAAGCACGTCCAACTTCATTCGTGGATCCAAGATTGCTCCCATAGCTAAAATGATGCTATAATCCTCCCAATACTTAGTAAACTTAACTTGCATATCTTAAGCCATTTCCCTCAGGTCATAATCATCACAACTCGCAAATTTTTTCAACAGTAGCTCAATCCTCCAAACTTGTGTGAAGTATACACATGATGTGAGGTATTTAGATCCTGAAAAATGAGTAGTAATAAGACTAAAAGGTTTCAACAACTCACTTATTTTTTCTCCACGGTTCCACTCCTCTTCAGAAGGTAGTGTTTTGTAATTTCTATCAACAACCTCCAATTTTATAAATGCTTCCCTGAACCTCAATGCCCTAATCATAAGCCAGCATGCTGTTAACAACTTCAATTAAATCCAAAAGTCAATAACATCTTATCTTTCACTCTCAGCGGTCCCTACCATTAATTATGCTACACAAAACCCACGATCAGTTCGTAACGAAGTCAATAACAGTGGTGGTTTACTAATTATGTGGAGCCTTCACGCTTGTAGGACCAACAAAAGAAAGAAAAAAAATCATAAGTCAGCACGCATCTTCTCAGCATCACACATCACACACACTACTAACTAAGAACTAATCCAGTTTCCGACATAGGACATGAAACAAGAACTAACCTGGAACTGAGATTGGATCAGGTAAGACCCCAACTTCCTCGAATAAGAAGAGAATGAGATATCGCGAGAAGATTAGAACGGCGCAAAAGAAAGAGACAATAAAAAAAATTATTGATATTATTTAGAAAACCCTAAATAAAACTACGTCGTTTTATAATTAAGAAAAAAAAACGGGTTACTAGGGTCCCCATTTATTTTGATCGAAACCCATATAATAAATAGGTCTTAAAAGGGTAACCCATTTAAAACCCGACAAGATAAATGAGTCTAAATGGGCTTTTTTTTTTCAAAACCCGCGAACGAAACCCATTATAACATCCCTAAATATGATGGCGAACCAAATGAATAATAGAATATAATAATTTAGGAAGTTTTGATTAGGATAACTACATAATTTGTTAACACTAAGAGAGATTAGAAATATGGTAATTAAGAACGATTTATTTAAAGTAATTTCGCATAGTCATGTCATCAAGTTTAGAGAAGATTGTGCTAGGTGGAGTTAGTCACATTTTTGTCATCAATATACCTCATCTTAACAATGTCAAATTTGAAGATCAATCAAATTTTAGAAAAAATATTTAAAAGCATCCTCAATTAGTAATATGAATATTGAAGATAGATAGCTGGAAAATGAGAAAGGTAATCTCCCTTCCTACAGCCTCTCTTTGTAAACATCTTCCATATCAATAAAATCCGTACGGCTACATGAACCATTTTGGTCGCAGCCGTGGTCGATGACAGAGACGTGGTCGAGACCACTATAATGTGAGTCATGGTTGATCGAACCACTATAACAAAAGGCCTGTGGATGTCAAACCCATTTAGGCACATGGTTGAGACCAGACCCATGGTATTTCCACCATAATTTTACCTTGCCTAAAGGCATATGGTCGTTGCTATTAACAACTCATATGGTCGAGGTTAACAAACTCGGACCGTGGCCGTCGGAACCACAATAACCGTGGTAGTGGACCCAAAATTTTGGCCATGGTCAAGGGCATGTAAGCCGTGGTATTTCTAAACCACAACACCGACCAGTAAGTCATTGAGCCATACGTGTGGAAAGTAAAACCATTTGGGACTAAGACATATAGAGCTCCTCAAACATATTCGTGACCTCTATCAAGAGAGTCCAACAGGAGAAGAATCTAAAACCCCATTTGGTCCAAGATGGCAATCGTGATAATCAAAAGAAATTATGATACCAGAAATGGAAATGATCGAGAGTGATCCGAGACGTACCACGGACATACCAGACCATACCACGGTCATACCAGGACGTACCGCGTACGTACCAGAACGTACCGCGTACGTACCAGGATATACACGTACCACGGACGTACCAAGATGTACACGTACCGCGGACGTACCCGAGAGTACCCCGGACATACCAGGACGTACCACGGTCATACCATACCGTACCACGGACGTACCCGACCCGACCATGTTCCGGTCATGGAAATATATAAAGTTGTCTAAATGAATAAGCTAAAATTCGACAATAAAAGTTTATAAATGAGTGTATAGTCGGTCTAATAAGACCCACGGCTAAGGCATTGCCTAAAGGGCATGGATTTTATTCACCCATACAGACCCATTGAATGGTTTCCAAATAGAAACAATGGGCAAAGGAAACAAAGTTCCTTGACTTTAAAGAAAATTACCGAAAAGCCTTATAAATTGGTCAAGACTATACATGAATACTCTACTGATCCAAATTATGCTAAAGATCAGTATGATAAGAGCTTAAAGCCATGGTAACCAGAAAGGTTGACCCACGGATTTGGCACTTAATGTCATGACTGGATTAGCCATCCAAGTCTAAACTTGATGCAAAGAATGAAAATGCAAAGAATGCAAATGCAAAGAATGAAAATGCATATGGCACAAAGAGTTATCCCATAGAATCTCACGTTGTGTAACATGTACACAAGGGAAACTCTTAAGGCTTTATTGTCCTAAACACCACGAGTAGTATGGTCATGAGGGGAAGTGAGGACAAATCCATAGTCCATGACCACACTACAAATCTGTGGACCATGGTTTACCCATGAGTCATTTGTGGTTCACACATGGTTCATCCGTGATATACCCATGAACCAAACGTGGTGCTTCCATGGTTCATCCATGATGCCGACCATGACCTATAAAGGTCCAAACGATAAGGACATTATGAATTTACATGTATATAAGATTGATATGCATCAGGCCATATAAGTGAGCATAAATATTCCCATCTAAGAATGTTTAAGGGTCATTAACCAGACATATACCTCCTTGAGAAAATCAGGAGAAACCACCACAAAATATGTGCCATATAAGATGGATTGAGAATATATGTTGGATATGAATAAGACTTTCTCCTATGAATTATAAAAGAGACCTTGAGCCAAATATGGGTGATCAGATTGGCAAGGTACACGGATTACATAAGAATCCGACTATCCAACATCATAATGAGAAAGTTATAAGCTGGTAAAGAATAAAGAATAAAAAGAATGGAATGGTATTAACCATCAATGTCTTGGCAAGATCCTCATATTAGAGAATATGATCATATGATATAAAGCTATTAAAGCTAGATGCCAGACATATTGACCCAATGACTAAGTCATAAACCAGCTTGCACCACGAAATTGATGTCTTAAAGAGACACAATCAAGTTGCTACAGAGTCTATAAAAGATAGACCATCAAGTTCCAAAAGATAAGAAATCCTCGGAAAGAAAAGAAAGAAATGGTGCACATATCCGAAGGTCAATGGAAACCAGACCAGACATTAGAGATAAATGCTGGCCAGCTGTACATCTAAGGTACCAGACCATGTTGCTTGGGACGCCAAGCTGCAAGGGGATAAAGGTCCTAGATAATGAAATCTCAAAACTGATTAGATCATGTCTGGAACATTATGGAACAACACATCAAAGTGTCGACACATAAAAGATACATTCATTCAAAGATAAGAATGGTGGTAGCACTTGAAAGAAATGAGGATCAAAACCCACATGAAATAAGAATGCATTCGTGGGTTCATTCATTATAAATTCCAGATGAGTGCATTGGCCATACATATATAAGAAAGACACCATCTGATGATATAAACCAGTGAAAAGTCTTGTGAAAGATAAGAAAATCGTGAGAGATGCTACTAATAGCATCCAAGCATTGCTTGTTACACAAGGGTACTCACAAGGACTAAGGAACATATTATTAGGAGATAAACTCCTATATGGTGGTTGCTACTGCTCAGATTCGAAATCTGAAAGGTCTGGATCAATATATAAGTGTATAGTAAGCAAAGAATATATCACTGGATAAAAGAGAATAAATGGTACCAGAAAGATGAGAAAGAAACTCTCTTGAACAGCTTTGTTCCTGAGCTGATGATGGACTAGAAAAAGCAGCTGCATAAGAATGCATAAAGTATGAAAGACTAAGTAAATACTTAGTAAAGTTCCATGAGAACAATCAGTCCATACAAAATCCCTCGTGCTAACTAACCTCAAGAAAGGTTAAAGGATAATCAGTCCTTAGACAGATTATGAAATCAGTCCATAAGAGATCATATCTTCGTGTGTGTGTCCATGTTAAGATCAGCACGTCTAATTGTGTAATTGGTATGATGGATGGTCGTATGAAAGGTAAAATGGAACCATGAATGGTCCATACCAATTCCATACCAAAGATCATATCCGACCATACCATTAATTGGTAAGATTATGGACATGAATGGATAAGATCCATGACCCAATATATACATACTCTAACACGTGGTATAAACCATGATAAGAAGGTCATGAGACACCATCAAAGAAATATATGGCATTGCAGAAGGCAAGAAAGATCGATAGCCATACTTAAAGGTCCATAAGTATATTTGGTCGTGGAGCTATAGCTTGATTATGAAAGCTTACTACAGTAATGATCATTATGATTATGAGACACCCATGAGAAGATTATGGACGTGTATAGATGAAGTCTATAACACAACATGGATCGATCAGTGATAACAAAGAAAGATCGACCATAATGGATAAGTCATTGCACATACGGTCTACATATATCAATGTACCAGATCATAAGGATTGTAACTTTGGATTACAAGTAGTACCATGATCAGATCGTAGAGTACATGAGAGTGTTTTGGTCAAGACTAATCCGACCAGAACCTCATATGGTTGAAGACGAATATAGATAGGTCCATATGGACCACGACACCGACCTGGAAAGCCAATGTTCAGCCCGTATGTACATGAGTCAATGACCCAACACATAATGTGTATGTTCTGGTTAAAGACCATAGAACCACACATCCGACAAAGCACATATTTGATAAGTATACCATATGCTTTGTACTAACCAAACAAAAGAGTTTTCCATTGATTTTGTTTATACAGGTTATATATCAGATTGGACAGGTTATGAAACCAACCAGAAGGTTCGCATATATGTGTGCTTATGGTTCGACCAGATTGTGGTCGGATGGTACAATAAGAAGTCCAAATCCCTCTACTCAAATTTGCCGAAAGACATCAGAAGGTCCAAGTGTTCCAAAGCCATTGAAGTGACTGTCCCAGCCGGCACATTACCATGTCATCTTCAACATCAACATTCAACGAGGCTTATGGACCAGATTGGAGACATAGATTGGAAGACCTTCCTGCGATGTCCAAATCAGAGGGAGTATCATGTGTTGTACTCTTTTTCTGTCTGTGGTTTCCATTTTTCCCATTGGGTTTTGGTTTTCCATGGAGAGGTTTTAATGAGGCAACATTAAGCATGATATGAGCTCTATATGGTTATGGCATCCAAGAGGGAGTGTTATGAAATGGTGGATGGGCCCTAACCAAGCCCATGTCGCCTTAGACTCTAGACCCATTAGGAAGTTTACTTATGTATTGGGCTAAGGCTCATAGTGTTATGTATCTAGGGTTTTACCACTTATGTAATCCTTATATAAGGACATCTTATTATCAATAAAGTATACAGATCCTTTCACATCTCTTCTAAATACTTTCACAACAAATCCGTATTTATCGACTTAGATCTTAATATTATCATTGATTTAGTTGAGAATCTTATCCCATCCTTATGATGATGCTATGGGTACATGGTTAGCTACACGATATAGATCGACTAGAATTTGTAGTGTCTCTTTACAAAGTCTAAAACTTCAGTGCCTATGTCACATTCATCGTAAAAAGGTTTTGTTTTAATAAATTTAACATTTTTTCAAAAAGAAATCTTATCACATTTTTGTTTCTTGTAATAAGCATCTAGCAAAATACTACTTATATTATGGTTTTCAAGTTTACAGTATTGATTTATGTTTTAGGAGAGTTGGGAACTGGGATTCCCTTTTTCTATTACATTTTAATTTATATAAAATTTCAACAAATATTATTTTTAATATTATAAAATTGTTAAAAGAGATAAAAGTACACTAGAGTTTGACCCGCGCGCCCGCGCGGGTGTTATTTAGTTTGTAACATATAACATTTATAGTTGTTTTCGGTTAATACATGTTTGTATATGTTTGACTTTGTTCATAAATAATATAGATGTTGTATTGTTGTTTGATCTGTAAATAAGTGATATAGATCTTGTAGTTTATACTTGTTATTTGATCTATACATTTTGACCATGTTCTTAAGTACTTATAAGTTATGTTGGTTGCTTATTTGGTTTTCTATATTGATATAATCAAATAAATATATCAAATAACTTGTGTTAGATAAATTAAATTTTGAATTACACTTATATGAAATTATTTAATCTATTTAAGTTTTTTTATAATTTATATAAATGATTTTTTCTAAAATTTAGAAGTTTATTTTAATTTTCTTATTTTATGTTTTTTAATTTTTTAATAAATCTTAATCTAAAAATAGTAATACTGTGATATAATTATTTTACATAAACTGATGTTCTATTTTAAAATTTAAAACAAATATATTATAATTTGTTGGTAAGGATTTATTTATAAAATGATAATATTGTAACAATTATCTTACACAAATATAAAAAAATACATTTATATATGAATTTGACAAAATTTAGTTGGCATCAATTTATTTATTTATTTTTTGGCGCAAAGACCAACAAACAATTTTATTTTGTAACTAAAAAAGTCTTCGATAATTTTTTGTTAAGCGTTGGTATTTCTCTAGGGTTGTTTCACGGGGGCACTAAAACTTTTCTTTGATTTCTGAACAACTAAACTTTTTATTGAGCAAAAGTAATATTTAAACAATTAATTGAGAAATGTTTCATTTGCATGTATATGTAATCGGTAATTTTTTGAGTATTTTGTTTGTACCTCTTTCTTCTGATTTGTAAGTTGTGGTTAAATCTAACAATACATAATATTTTCACATATCGGTGATAAGATCTTAAGATCATTCGAAGATCACACAAAGGAAGAGTTAAAAAGGAGAAGATCACGACAATGGAAATTGACGGATCCTTTTACAGAGGAGAGTTTAGATTAATTCCAAAGGCCTTTGGTATGCTCGAACTGGACTTTTGTTTATGCGTTTATGGTTGGCGTTTTCTTGCTTCTCCAATATTTGTTGGACAGCCAAAAAAAAACTTTTTTTTTGTATAAGAGAATTATGTTTTGTTATTTTGGTTGATGTATATTCTCTTTTGGTGCTTGGGAGAGTTCGAGTGGCTGTAAGATTACAACCTCGTAATGCAGATGAGTCCGTGGCAGTGATGATTGCGTTGAGTTGCTACCTGATTGCGATTAATGTAATTCTTGTTAATTACAAAAGAATATTCCTTGAAGTATCTTCCTTAATAGCCATTGGTGCTGCTGCAGCTATTGTGGTTGGTGTAATGCCATTAGAGTCCTTAATTTGAGAGTGAGGGAGACAACGGTTTCAAGATTTCTTGTGGAGATTACTTCAGCTGATCTACTAAAGCAGAATGCTCTGCTTAACAAAGATTGTGAGCTTGGCCGAGGCGATCATAAAGTTTACGTTCTTTAGCCTTATCAAGCTGCATGAATAATTTGAGAGAGATGTGAAGAAAATTGGGTAACTAAGACGCTGCGAGTATACAATCCACTTCATAAGCTAAGTGTAAGATAATGTTATATGAATTCCACAAAACTATTTTAACTAATCTACATTTTATTTTTATTGTCTTTATATTTTGAATTCTTGTTTCAGTAACTCGAGGATTTGTATTGGAGATTGAATTACCACAGTATCAGTTTCAGGAAAAAAAATATGAATAACAAACAGGCACTATTAACTAAAACTTGAACTTCTTTTTCTGTTTTCGTTCATCTTATAAATTTCGTCTTTTAACTGCTTGTATGTATTGCTATGTAAGAAGTAAACACCAACATGACTTGTATTAAGTCTTTTATTAGATTATTGGTTCGTGTAAAATTCACGATGAGACTTGCTTATTGGTTCCTATACTAATTTTAGACCGTTATTTGTGTGTTTTGTCCAGCTATTAACATATTATATTTCATTAGCTTTTATGAAAGTATACATGGTCGAAGAATTAATACATCTCTTGATTAGAACTGAAGAACTTTCCACGTACATCAGAAAAAACAAAGGTTTGTAGTTTACTTGGCGCTATGTGTAGATTTCAACGGTAAATCCAGTTCATGAACTTTCCCCATACATTAGAAATCAGCAAAGGTTACTGACTCACTTTTAAATGGCTTGACATGTTTGAGTGATGAGACACTCTTATTTGAAGACATTTTTAACTCTTTTTAGTACTGCAGAAGTCGAGCTATGTGTCGACCTTATTTATATATAGATTCATGCTAAGATATTAGGGTATCTATCACATGAAGCTTGGTTTTTTAAAAACTAAATCGCAAATATTAGATTGTAGTTGAGATATGAAATGATAATAAGTAAGATATTACGTGATTTTAGGAAAATAATATTAAAGCTAGACATGTTAGCGTGTGATATAAGGTTGACAAAACGATTTATTTCTTTTAATTTATGTAGGTAGAACTATGAATTTAATTCCAGTGGCATAGGTATGTAATTATCGAGAAAAACTCTGGGTTATTTCTTTTTTGTATTTCTGCTGTAATAGGGAAAAACCTGTAAGCATAAAACGACGTAGTTTTGGGTGTGTGGCATTGGATGTTTGGATGCAGAGATAATATCAGTGGCATTTTTTGTAATTTTTGTGAAAAATTAAGATATATTTTATTTTTGTACTTCAGTTTTAATAGAGTTCAGTTTTAATAGAGTAGATATATATATATATTTCTACTTGTACAAGCAGAGAAGTGAAAAGAAAAGAAAAACGAAGAAACAACAATGCCCGTTTTGAATCTGTAGCGTAAAGATCTCTCATGCATAATCATCTTCTCTGCAAAGAGATGAGGGTTTCTTGATGACTGTTACAAGTCACACCTCTATCATCCTCTTAACCCTGTATTATTATTTATAAGCAACTGAAACAGAGAGCAAAAACTAAGACAAATGAAAACCCGTAAGAGAAACTTGTTTTCGCAATGGATCCGGACAATACAACAGATTGCGGCGGAGGGTTGTAGTAGTAAAACGGAAAGTATGGAACGATTGGGTTCGGCGGCGGAGTAAAAGGGTAGTTTCCTCCGCTTTTAGGCGGTGGATAAATGTAGCCACCGCCGCCGGAGGAAGACGGTGGTGGACGGTAAGAGCTAGACTGAGAAGGAGGTGGGTAGTAGTAGTAAGGACCACCACCACCGCCGGAGCTAGGAGGCGGAGGACATGCGGTGGTGGTGACTGGAGGTGGTGGAGATGGAGTGGGTGGCGGAGGAGAGGGATTAGGCTGACAAGGATTATCACAAGAAGTGCACATTGTACAGTCAACGATCTGAGAGTTTGCGGACGTAAGCGTAGTGTGTGTCGTCAAGAAGATAAAAAGGAAGAGATGGAATGTTCGGAGTGTTCCCATTGTCGGAATAAATCTCTTGTGAGAGAATCTGAAAGTGAACGAGGCAAATTTGAGGTAAGGAAGAGGGAAGAAGACAAAGCACACAAGTGTTAGAGTGAAGCAGATGAACGTGTAGATTGTGCCCCATGCTTCCCTTTATTTCTCACCACTTGTTTACATTAACATTTTTTTTTGAAGAAATTTCTTTAAAAAAAAATATTATATTACTTTATTATAAACTTCTATTTTATTTTTAAGTTGAAGAACTCCGTCACTGAAATTTAATTGGTCGGTAATCTGTTGGTTTGATGCAAGCCATAGTCCAATACATCATTTTGTATTCCACGTGATATACCAAACCTTTCTACACTATAAATCATTGCTCTCACGATACCTACCTTTCGATATATTCGGTCAATATTTACCAGTTTTTTTTAACAAAAACTTTGTTGATATATAGTATATGTTCTAGAATGCACTTGTTATGCCTTAGCTAATCTTGAACATTGATATATACCATAGAGATTATTAGAAAAACAAGAAGAAAGAAGTAGTGAAGACAGAAGCTCTAATATATTATATGATCAATAAATTTATAAAAATATAAAATCTACTCAAATCAATTGTATAATTTCGACGGTGGTTATTTCATCTAAAATTCGCTTGCATATATGATGAACATTGATGAATGTGAAAAAAGTACACTGGAAGAATAACGATGGGGTGGATGAAAGAAGCTCATAGTCAATAGGATCTGATGAGAACGCGTAAGAATGGAAGTGAGCACGTGAATCATGTCGGTAACTCGTTTATCAGTACACGTAAGTAATAAGTGCCTTTTCATATTGTTCGGATCTCTGCTCTCTTCTTGTAATGTTTCTAAACAAACTCAGTTACGACTTTGTAATATAATTGGGCAGGTACGAAGCTCAAAACGGGTGAGACCATGTTTATTGCGGAGTTCTTAGGTGGGGTTTTTAACTTTTGATTTTTTATTTTTTTGTTTTTTTACGGCTAAGAACCGGCTTTTAAAACTCTTATTTAAAAGCCGGTTTTTAATTTTTTTTAGTTAAAATTTAAGAAACGATTCTTAACAAAAGTTAAGAACCCCACCTAAAAACCTTGCAATAAACATGACCGCAGGGTAACCGTGCAAGTGTGTGAACTATAAATGATCCCCGAATAACAATTGCGTTGATGAGCTTTCACATTTAATGTATACAGTACTAATAAGGACACGATCCTCATTTTAAAAGAAAAAATTTAGAAAGGCAAAGAAAAAGTGATAAATATGAGCAATAATAATAAAAAGATCCTTGGGTACCGTGCAAGTGTGTGAACTATAAATGATATGCTAGCAATCCGTCACCCCATTCTCTAATCCTACCCACTTCTCCCACTTGTTCTCAGCGTAGTAACTGCTTCCATATTCACATGCACCCCATACTGATTGTTTTCTTTGGCATCATCATAGAGTATTTGTTTTAAAATAACGTTGCAGTGTATAGTGTAAACACAAAAGCATCATTATTACTATTTTTGAAAAGAACGACCTAATTTATTTATTTTTTGATGAAACTCCTAAGGATATGATTTAAGAAACGTATGGTATGGGGAGGACACACCAACAATAATAATAAAAGTTTATACCAAGTTTTTTTCGCTTAACTAGTTTATACCAAGTTTTAGGGAGAGAATATGAATGGGGAATCAGAGAGAGATACGACGTCGGATCCGGAGGTAACCGAACTTGCCAGCTCCAGGCGAGGAACCTTCGAATATGAGTGGCAAATACCCTGTCGCAGCTTTGTACCTCTGCTGAATCTGAAAACAATTCATTTCACCACCACCCATTATTATATATATATATACAAGGCTTACTAAGTATACATACATCTGTTGAATCTAAAGATTGTTTACTTACTTCGAGAATTTGTTGGCTGCTGCGCAATGAGTTACGGCCTATGACGCAGACTGTTCCACCTGAGCCACCGCCTGTGATTTTGGCTCCGTATAAAGTTCCATCCTCGGTTTTAGACTTGTTATGCTGCATCCCTTGTACTAACTGCACCAGCCTATTGGTCCCGTCCGATCCTAGTCCGCACGCGCTGTAGCTATAGTGACACTGACCAAACAACACATATAAAGCACTCAAATCTGTGAGTCTCGGTCTTGATTTCTATACACATTATATCCGGTAGTTTGATGTAATACCTGATAAAGAAGTCCTCCAAGAGCAGTAAGTTGCTCATCTGATGTTGCAGATGTCAAAAGGGCTTTAAAAGTCTACACATTAAGCACCACATGATATGAAACAGCCAGAAAAAAGATTTTAAAAGCAGTAGCTGAGAACTGTTACATGTATATACTCTTAAATATCAAAAGACGGACCTTGACCCGGAAGTTTTCGTATATAGGGTGTCTGGCAGGAGCTTTAACACTGTACGAACGTTTTTGATCAATCACTGTGACCGGATCGTCATGATCCGAGTATTCATCAATGAATGTCTGACCCAGCATGAAATCTGGAAGCTTATCAGCATAACGGGCTTCATATCTGCAACATAACCACCAGAGCTATAAGGATTAAGAAACTATGAAATGGTTCGAAATCTTTTTCAAGGGTGAGAACATGGATAGTTTCAACTTGTGTTCACACCTATGAGGAGACAAATTGCACAAGTAATCTAGTGAAGCTTCGGTCTCAAGTAGCTCAATCCCTTCGTCCTCTAGTTCTTCCGAGTTGCCTCCATTACCATTCGACACTGATTGAGACAGTATAGAAGTCGCCATTGACTTTATCATCTTTCGCCCCATGTAGGCACCAACTCTGACTGACCCATAGTCTGCACCTCCAACGCTGCAAAGATAAAATGCATTGAGTAAGGATGTATATAAGCTCAAGTGAGACTGCAATCTTTTGAGGAAACGAACAAAACAAAATTTAGTGTGTACTTAAGCGCCTGAGGCCTATAGGCATAACAATTGAAAGGAGAGCAGAAAAGATACAGACAGCGAAAGACCATTCTACCTGTGTCGAATTCCAGAGTCGATTCCCCAAAACCTGACATGGTTGGGAATCTCAACAAGTCCAATTACTTCTGCAGGCTACATGTTTTATTTTAAAAAGTTAGAAACAAAAGGAGTAGATAAAAATCAACTAAGACCTACTTGGCAGGTCACGGCCAGAAAGAATGAGATATCATATGTGCTACAAAACATGGTGATATTATACTAATTAACGTATGTGTTTCTAAGACCTACTTGGCAGATCATGGCCAACAGTTTGTTGGCTTCTCCACAGGACGAAGTCATCTGATCCATAACACCACATGGAGCTCCAACAATGTGATTCTCAACCTAGCAGACAACATAGGAGTGTTCTAAAACACAAACATTGCACAAAGTCGGGAAAGGATTTACTATAATGCTGAATATGAAACCTTTTGGCAGAGTATAGCAAGATCTCGGGGGCTGATACTTAGTCCTGCACATGTAATCAAACAATTGTTGGAATAGGCAAAAACTAAGATACGTCTGATCAAAATTTCCGTGTTTCTATCTGTTATACTCAGCTATCTCAAATGACTCCTGATATTTCACCAACGTTCTCATATGACTCATTTATCACGAAATGTTAAAGAAAATTACCATGTGCAGCAGCTATTGCGGACATACTCGCCACCTCCACCGCAGCAGATGACGATACACCTTTTCCTTCAGGCACCGCAGAAGAAACCTAAGAAAAAAATAATCAGTAAGCTCTAATGTTCATATATATATATATGCGTAACACCAAGAACTAAACAATGGACAAATGTCTGTGGCTTTTTAAGAAACTCAAATAGGACTGGACTAGTGTCAGAAAGATCATAGTTTGTCAGATTATAACTGAGATACGTCATAAATGTGGCTCTCTTAAGGGGATGTCAAACCCAGGACTGCTAACTTCTTATCTAAAATTACTAATTCTAACTCTTAAAACATTCTTTACCGTTTACAAGACTTCACTCACAGAACATCTTAAACTTAAGTATGTGCATCAGAACAAAGAACAGGGCAAAAAAGATTCACCAACAGATAGTACAAGCAAAATTGAAAACGGAAAAGATAAAGATGAATCAGAATGGATTCTGCAGCAGAGAATGATATATTCTAGGAGAATGGAAAAAGAAAAAAACAACGCACCAGCAAGCTGAGGCTATCCTCAAAACGGACGCCAAGTTCTGTCATCAATACCAAGATTGTCCCAGCAACATATGCTGCCCACCTGGAAGATATTTTTACCTTGTTAACGGAGAAAAATGACAGAAGTACTTCAAATAACAGAGGAAAGACTCACTTCTGTGCAGGATCCTGAGCAAAGAACTTCCTCGCTTTTTCATAAGAAATAGGTTCATCTCCATCCATGAAATCAGACAAATCCATGTCAAAAGTAGGGGCACGATTGCTGATCTCAGATCCATATGAGACCTAAAACACAAATATGCAAGGAAGTCTCAGCAGGACCATAAAGCAAAGCCTTAAGCTAGGACAATGCAGTTACTGTAAAAGCAAGTCCGTGATTTCCATATATAGAATTCATTCAAATACCCTTACTTACAATTTGGAGAACCGGTGTTGGTACTTGTCCCTTAGCTTGCTGCCGGGCTTGTGCATGTTTCCACAGTCTATGTTTTCCTGGATGGTTTCTTTGAAGAGCTACATGACAAGCTTCCCTTATTGGCATCTGAATTTGTGGGAACATAAATAAGAAAAATGTTGAGATCAATCAAAATAGGAGATTCTCTAACAAGGAGGAACTTATTAGATTTTCACAATAACTACATTCTACACAAGACAGAATGATATTTCTGAGATAGGGTATTGACTTAGAGAATTGCACTATAAATTGAACTACTGAAACTTTAATCCCTTCAGCGGTAGATACCAAACATAAATAAAAATCAGACACAAGTAACCTGCAAGACAAGGCTTCCTGAATAGTCAGCAATTCCACCCATCACATCTAACCTTCCAGGTGCTCTGGCAACAAAGATTTCATCCTACAAAAGCAAAAAGGTTTATAAGAAGCTAACTTAAACTGATAGCAAAATGGCTATTTACGAAAGATGATTGCGCCAATTACAATAATGATACCACCATATATCTTTGATTTCCAAAAACACTCATAATAAACCATTCTTTTGGAAAATGTTGCAAGTTGATTTTTGCACGGCATTAGGCATGAGATCGGGACATTAATTTTTGTTTTTCCTCTTTGTAGAATGCTTTCTGGACATAAAATAAGTGAGGGAAAAGGGAAAATGCTACCTCCCAATTGAAGAGCCCACCAGCAGCTTTTCGCTCACGCACGGTTTTCTTCTCCATACTCTTTTCAGAATCATGAATAGCATCTAGCTTGGCTAAACTCTTAAGGAATGTCCATGTATCTGAAAGACCTTGAACGTCACCTTGAAGGATATCAAAATCATCGGTGCAGCTGCAAGATAAGTGACGAGATGAAGAAAATGAAAAGAAAAGAAAATTTGAAAATAGCTAGACAAAAACAATACGTACGACTCCACCAATGAGTTGTTCTCGTTCACTTGAAACGTAGGTGATGATCCAGCAGATTGACCTAGTTCATTTTCAGCCCTTGAATACCACTCCGGAATTGCAATGTCCCTTCCAGGGACCCTCTGTAGCTGATATCCCAGGATTATTGCATCACGTAATCTTCTTGCACCACTTAACTGTAACACACAGAAGACCCAACTGAAAAACTTAACATAATTTTCTTCAAAGAAGGGTTCTGCTGCTACGATAAGGATCCCACGTACAAGATACTTTTCAGGGCACAATGTTCGGGAAACTTAATAATATCTTGATGCTTAACCTAAAATTTATATACAAACTTTACCTTATCGGATGCACAATGTCTTCCAATGGCCGTCTCTTGTAAGATGTGTGCCGCAACCTATCATTGCGCCAGTGTGCAAAAAAAGAAAGTAAGTTTACAGGCCGTCTGAATTTCAGGAGCGGGCTTAAAATTCTCAAAATTTATAGCTTAAGAGATAAATGAAAGCACGATGGAGCATTTACCTCCCCACCATTGATGCCACCCTCGTAGCAAGGTTTCAAGCTAACTGCACGTTCAAGATATGGCTTCCATTGGCCCATTAATAGGTCTCGCCTTATCATCTCAACACCACACTGATAAAACTGCCCAAGATACGTGACTAGGTAATGTGAGCATGCAGCCCAAATATTTGAAGTGTAGGAACTGATGTAAATAAGAAAAAGACAGCCAGAATGAAAAGAGGAATTGGTTGAACCTCGAGCATATTTCTCAGAAAAGGTTCTTCATTGAAATAATCTCTGCGTACAAAGACAAACGGCACCTTGTACGAAAGAGCTTCACTGACAGTGCCATAACCAATTTTCCCTGAAACCATGGACTCATATATTATGGAAACACCAGTAGCCGTCTAATCTAATTGATTATATCTTGAACCGGGTACATACTTACCAAGCATACAATCAGATGCAGCTATAATATCAGGCGTATAAGCATCCTTAGCAAGCTTTACAAAATTTGGTGGAAGCTCCTGGGTCTCAGATGCGCCACAAACCTGAACAACATATTGATAAGTTTAAGCAACATCTTAAAACCGAACTTGAGAGTATGCATAAACAGACGCAGGGTGAATGTTAAGAGATACCAAACACAGCCACCCAGTCGGTAGTGACGCTTCCTTCAAATTCCACCCGGAGGGCTACACATGAGAAAAAAGACAACATAGCTACAAATGAGGATCTGATCTTTTCGGTACTTCAAAATAAACAGTACGCAGACATGATCAATGAGCATGGCTAAGAATATGTTATGCATGATCAACAACAATGTAAGAACACATTAAATATAAAACCCGAGTGGAGAAAAAAATCATGAAACTGTCAAATGGAAGAAGCAGCCAGACCTGTCCACCAAAATTGAGTATAACAACATTCACATCTTCAGCAATCCCAAGTTCTTTCCTCACCTGATCAAAAAAGGGTAATAGATGTTATTTGGATTATTTGTCCCAATGAGATAAGATCAATGAAATGTTGTTGACAGACCTCCTTGCGAGATTTATGAAGTCTCCTCACTACTAATGGTACATCGATGACATCACGAAAAGCAGGCACTAGGATATAACAAGGAAAAAAAGGTTTAGCGTAGAATACACTTGGAAGAAATGAAAGAAAATCATTTTCTAAAACAGAAAGAAACAAAATTGAAGTTTAGAAATGTTGCATACTTGGACAATACCCTGGGAGGCGAATTAGGAACTCGCAATGAGAATAATCTTCAGCTATCTACGTCAGGAAACAAGAGTATCAACTCCAAAATATTGACTACAAACCACATCTTACTAGCTAACAACGAGTATCTACACAAAAGAAATCTACCTGCCAAACGATGGAGCGATGGTGATATCCAGCAGCCATCACGTATTCAGCATAGATAAAATCCCAACTAAAAGAAACAAAATTCGAAATCAGTTTGTAACTATTTCACTATTTCAGAACTACAGCACATGTTATGTACATGTAAACTACAACCAGGTAAAGAAAAGATACACAAAAAAAAAAAACTGATAGTATAAGATCAAAAAAATGTGAACCTGAAGTTGGTGACACAGACAGAACGTATGCCAGCATCAGCCGCTGCACGGCACGCGACGGGGACAACATCAGACACCTATTTTTAACAAAGAAGAACATTTACAAAGCAAAAGTCCAGTAAAGTTGCTGAGAGATCGTATGAAAATGAAAGTTACCACGAAATCAGCTTTGATAGAATGAAGCCAGTCGACTTCAGTTTTCAAGATCGCAGCTCGAGGAACCACAGCTGTTTCGACATACTGTGCAAACGGAAAATTGCAATCAAGAGAAGACCAAAGACCAACACGGAGTATACAGAAAGTGATCATATTATGAGTAAAAACACCTTTTCTAACGAAGCAAGACGATCTACAGTCAAAGCATCAGCTTGCACAGCTCCACAGTCCAAAAGAACCTAAAACATCCGCAAATAAACAGTATCATCAAATCATCGCCAGAGACACCATTGAAAGAGCCAAAGCAAGTGAATCGTCGGCAGAGAAACCTTTCGAATTTTGAGCCTCGGGGACTGGATTTCGGAAGTGAAGACGAAATCAGGCGCGCCGGTGACGACGTGAACATCGTGCCCCGCCGCGATCAAGTGACGGACAACCTGAAACGCCACAAATCAACCACGATCCAACGAACGAACGAACGAACGATGGAAGAAGAGTCAGAGATGAGAGAGAGAAGGAACCTCGACGACGCGAGTGGCGTGGCCGAAGCCATGTCCAGTGACGTAGTAAGCGAAGACCAAGTGCTTGCTGGAAGCGGAGACCCCTTCGTTATCGTCAATCCTCATTTTCTTGAAGAACCTTTTACTCTCTGGGCGATCTCTGAGAGGACGGTTTGATAATTGACTGATTCGAAGAAGAAGAACTAAAAATCTCCAGCTTTAATGGGGGGTTTTGTAATTTTTGTCGTCTAGCTCTTAGTTAACAACTGGAAATTGATTTTCTGATGTTTTAATTATAAAAATGTAATTAACTGGTGTGATGAGAAGAAGGTTACGTAAAGCTCTCGCAATTCGAGAAGATGGGATAAAACGGATGTTGCGTCTGTATTTATGTTTACTACATATATATGATATAAAATCCAATTTAATACCGACTAAATTAGAAATGCTAGAAATTTGAATAGTTGAAAGTGTAATAGATGTTTTCTTATCTAAACAGGAAAGGAAAACAATCTTTGTAGGATTTGCTGATCTGGACATATAACTTACAATTGATCTTATCCGCAAATATCCATTATGAATATATATGACCATATACTTCTTCTAATTCAATTCAAATTCAAGTTCAAACCTACAATGAAACATTTTTCCATCGTTGAAATATCTGAATACTTTTAACCATACTGGGTTGGTCTTGTTATAAACGAATTATGAGGAAATTTAGATTTGAAACAACTCAACGATACTAAACATTTGTGGCAAGTATCGTCACACGACGCATTTATAGAAATATGCTTTAGACTTTATTTGAATATTTGGAGTGAAAATTTATTTGTAAATTGCATTGTTTTTTATGGATTAGTAAACTTTTCCATAAGTTTTGGTATCCAAAATTAAAAATATATATTTGAATATTTGTATATTTTTGAGATATGATACAGTTTTTTTTTGCATTTTCTGTAACATTTTTCCAAATTAAAAAAAAAAAGAAAAAGAAAAAGCGATTTGTTCACAACGGCAAGTTTAATGTGTATCAACTATCAACAACAATAAAGATAGCAATGGCCAGTAGGATAACATTTACCAAGTTGTACGAGTTGCGATTGAAGATAAGATCATCATCTATTTGTGTTTTTCTCTTACTTTTATTTATAACGAAGCAAATGATTTCTGTGACAACCAAGAAACTTGAATCCCACTTGTAGAGTTAACATAGCAACTGTAACATTAGAGGTAGTTCGTGTTCTATCTTAATCTCGCATTAAGGGGGATTTCTCATTAGTTTTTAACTTTTTACCAATACTATTAAAACAAAAACATAACTTAGATCTAACATTGATCTATCGTATGATCACTGAATTTAGACTTTTATATTAACTATGCTTTTTAATATACTATCTAACCTAGATCTGACTACAAATTGTGTTTCCGAGTTGTATTTTCCTCGTACTCCAAATAAAATGAAAATTTTATAATAAAAGAGATATTTCCATATTTTATGAAAATTCTAACTTAGATTCCATTATAAGAACTTGTAGAAAAGGCTTCTAAATCTTAGAAGAACGAAATAGATTATTATACACTTTTATTATAGAAACATGCAACTGTAACACTTTCGGTCCTGTCCATTGACGGATCTAAAACTATTATTAAACGGGGGCACAAAATTCTCTAATAACTAATTTATTTAAATTAAAAAGTTTCATAACAAAAAAAAAACACTTTAGAAATTTATCCTACAAGACTTTATACTTTGAGATCTTTTCACTACTACATTATTTGTTATTTTTCAAATAATTTTTTTTTCAACAAAACAAACAACGCAATCATTAAAAAAATGATCATTTCTCCAATTTCGCAAACTAGTATCTTCACAATCTTCATTACTGAAAAACATTTCTCAATTGTAGCGGTGACAACAGATAAAATCAAAACTAACTTCAAAAGTCAACAAACTTGAGAGTGTGAAAGATGTTTATTTGTCTTCACCATCATATATGCAATATCTCCATGATCCTTCAAATTAGAAAATCTATCATCCTTCCGAATATTATTAATATAAAAACCTAGTGGATGCTCAAGAGTTATCCGTTCGATATGACCAAAATCTTCATAATAGAACTCAGACAGATTCATAACTTTTAACTGATCAAATTCCTGAAATGAATTAGCAGGGCTCAAAGAAGCAATGCAACCAAGTAACTATGTGTTTGCCTCATCAAAACAGTCATTAAACTCTTGAATCTGCATATCCAATACAATGTAAAAACATTTTACCTTGTAATGATGCAAGTTGGTTATATTGCTTCTTTTCCTTGAATTCATTTAATCAAATTCATCATCCATAACTAGAGACTCAATCTTGTAGTTCTCACAAAAAGAGGTAACTTTATTGATCAAAGATTCCCATCCATCATGTCTAATCCTGTACAATTATTGCTTGGTGGATTTCACAAGTG
>CAJHQP010001558.1:0-111009 GCA_905132765.1 Moricandia arvensis
GCGATAAACATGAGGAACGGGGACCGACGAGGGTAGGCGTGTTACGATGTGGCAGCCGTTCGCGCGTTATCACCTCGTTTTTCGTTATTTGCTTTCTTGGCTTTACTAGGATGTTTTCACGCGCACCTAGAAACCTTTTGTTATGGTTGTGTGCTTGAATGTTGGGCTGATCATTCGGGGCACCATGGAACTTCCCTCCACTATTGGGAGAGCCCCATCTCCTGTGTCGAAGAATTTATGCTCTCACTCCCGTCCTCCTTGCTTTGCCATTTTCAGGTTTGGTCCTCATATTGGGTGCGTTTTTTGTCTAAGACGGACCTGAGATCCTAGAGGACAACTGGTTTTTGAAAACAGAGCTTTCATCGGGCTGGAACAAGGTTGTCATGATATGCCGACCCTTTTTCAGGTTGGGTTGTGGGTCGGGGTGTCACCGTAGAATAATCGAGGATGAGTGGAGATCTAGTGTTTAATGCTTGCGTAAAGTTGAATCGATTGGATTTTCGAATGAGTTTGGTCAACTCCAGTAGATATTTAATTTTTTCCAAAAATTTTTCTGGGGGGGGGTGGGGAAAAAAAAAAATTTGAAAAAAGGCCCCCACCACAAAAATAAACAGATAATTGAAACACTTGGAGTGTTGTGAAAAAATAAAACGCTGAATAAAATTTGTTTATTTATCAAAGGTTTATTGAAGATCACGAACATAGCTACTTATTGGCGGCGCATGAAGGAGGTAAAAAGTCTAAAGGGCATGTGTAAGCGCTTGTGAGCTTATTGCTTACTGTACTCATCCGTTTCACATTTAGGTGTATCTTTTTTAGGTTTTTTGTTTTGGGTACACTATTAAGAAGAACTATATTAAACTTTACTATATTCAAACAAATTAAAAATTCACTCATATATTATATGCACCTAACCACTATTTCCAGACCAATAGAAAAATAGATCATGATAGGAAAGAATCAAAAAATCATTTTTAAATTTGGGCAATTGAGAAATGTCGAAAAAAAGAAAAACTGGACAACTTAATTTTATGAATAGAACCGGCAATTTTACTTTATCAACTGACAAGCAGTTAGAATTTTGAAAAAAGAGATGTATTTTTAACAAAATCTATAAGGATTTCTCTTTGTTTTAATGAAACGATAAGTTTGAGTAATGGACAAGTTTCGCTCACAGAAAGTCGGATTGATGACATTGGCAGATGTACAGAAGAAGAGACGTAATTCCTTATGATTATATTAATATAATAATGATGAATTGTTTCTGCGCGTTCAGTACGTAGCATATGATTTAGTGTGTATCTATAACTGTTGTATATTATTGTATTTATTTTATTAATTTTAACAATAATTTTATTTAGTTTAATATTTTTTAATTTAATAATTTACTTTATTTATAGCAATGTGAAAATATCAAATTACTGTGATAAAATACATTATTCGATTCTTTTATATTGATAATTATATTAAGATTAAGTAAATCTTATTATCTAAATAACATTATAATTTTCTAATAATTAAATGTTATTGATTACTTTTTTTAGAATAGTGAATTGTAAAATTTAATATTCTGATATTCTGTTTGTTTACTTTTTGAAAGGTAATATTTAGATATCTAAGTATTTATAAAAATATAGATCTAAGATTATGTTTATTAACTGATGATAAGTATGTAGGCATCAAATTTTAAATTTTATTTATTATGAATTTTTTAATTTTCTTTTGTAGAATTAATTACTTTTTATTATGAACTATTTTTTCCTAATTTTGTAAAGAAAATAATATTGTGAAAATCATTTAATAGCTAAATTAGTATAACGTAAAATATTAATCTAAGAACAAAAATAAAGTAAGATGTGACTGAGAAAAAAAAATATTAACCCAACGGTCTTTGACGTGATTGATTCTTAAGAGTCGTATGAGAATTTGGTTTAGTATGGAAATCAGGTAGCTTGGAGCAAACCAATCTGCTTATAAAAAAAAAGTGTTCAAGATTAGAACATTAACAGCATTACTCTATATAATAAGATGAACCTCGACAAAAAGAAAGGCGTAGATGCTCAATCAATTGGATGCAAGTTAACGGAGAGTTAGTACGGCAAAAATCTGCACAGGACAATGTGTACGTTATGAAAGGAGTTAATGGCAAAATATTGCATATTTTAATTAATAAAATGATGTTAGAAATGCTTTTGTTATTTGAGAGAGTGGATGATGACATGTATTTTCCTTTCTCTATCCGGGTGTAAAGTTATTATTTAAGTTTTTTTTTTCTTTAGTTTTAAAAAAATAATTTTTGGTCTCAGTCATCGAGAAGTACCTTAGAGTATCCTTGTACTAACCCTTGCCTGAGAAGGTTTAGTCAATTGAATTCATTTTTTTATTATATGCGTTCTTATACTGGTTAACTCACACAGAACAAGACACCCATTGCACAAATAACGAATGTACACCAGCACATGGAATAGACTATTATCGTTATCTTGAGACGTGTAAGAGGAGATAACTTGATTTTTGTTAATAAAAAGAAGATATACAGGGTAATCACAGTAATACCTAAACTAGAAAGGTTTAATATTGTACATAATAGTTTTCTTGGAAAACGTCAATAATAGTGTTCCTTTGGTAACAATAACCTAGTCATTCAATTGGGAATCACGCTAAAAATACAACACGTCCAGAGATTAAAATTCAGCAACGGAGGGAGTAGATTTCTTAAAATTATGTATCATATCTTTAAAAAAAAAAATCACAAAAGTTTAAATAAAGTCACCAATAATTTTTATAACAC
This sequence comes from Moricandia arvensis, assembly GCA_905132765.1. NCBI lineage: Eukaryota > Viridiplantae > Streptophyta > Magnoliopsida > Brassicales > Brassicaceae > Moricandia > Moricandia arvensis. The sequence continues at coordinate 2,792 of CAJHQP010001558.1, forward strand.
TGAATAAACTTTTATAATTTTATAAAAATAGTGATAGACTGAAATTAAAAACAGAAAGTTAATTTTTTTTTTTATCATATATTAAATAAATTAAAAAATTAAGAAATCAATATATTGGAATGAAATTAATAAGAGAGAAAATTCAACCACACATCACTACTTAGTTGTAACATCTCTTTAAGAAATGAAGAAAATCATTGAACAAGATCATTTTTTTCAAAATGTCTTTGAAAACTAAAAAATTACATTTCTAAACTTAGTATTTTTTTATAAAAAAAAAGAAAAACTTAAATGGAAGATAGCAATTTCAGATTTTATAATAAATATGAACTTGCAGATCGTGGGGTTTTGTCTCCGCATTTATGAATACATGAGAGCTAATGTAACCCAGAATAGAAAGAAAAAAGACAGGGTAATAGAGGGAGTGGAAGAAGAAATGTTTAATCTTGGTGGGTTTTGGGTAAAACATCAGAATACTCATCACGCTGTGCACGAGAAAACAACACGTCATTCCCGTAACAGCATGGTCGCACAAAAGATCAGATTAATTAGGTTAAATGAGGTGTAAGTCAATTCATCTGAAATTGAGTTAGTAGTATGTACCTTGTCTCGGCTGCAAGAAATTATATGAACGCTAGAAATCCAGAGCATCTAATAAGAGACCCTAGTATGGCAACTGTTAATCTGCTTCAGTAGTCTTATTGAAAAGTTTGGTTTATTTTCCCACAAATTAGGAGTGGAGCTGAATCAAATGTAGATGATTTTATAGTCTGAGAAGGAAGCTCTGAGGAGCTAAGTCATGAGCATTGATTATTACAAAATCAATCATCAACCCGATTCTTTTCTTGGACTTTCAGGTTGTAATAGTTTTTTCCTTATAGATGTTTATAAGTGCAATAAATCAATATATTTACGACTGGCTTTAATTTCTTGGAAATCATCTATCATCGTTTCGCGATCGTGTGAGTTAATCACGACAATCGCGCATCTCACTTTGCAATGTGTTTAATTATTTTATATCGTATCGGCACTGAGAAAGGGGTTGGAGCCACTTCTCTTATGATTCCTATTGGAGGAAGATACCCGTCGACTCAAAGAACAATTCAAGTAAAGGTGGTTCCTTTGGTGAGAGAGAGAATTTGAAGTTAAGAAAAAATTGTTCGGCTTATTCATGTCTGTCCTGTCTGGACTTAAGAGAAGGGGAGACCATCGCGTTTGAGGAAGATCGAATTTTTTCCTTTTAGAGGAGTGAGTTATGGTATTGCGACGATCCATTGTTAGAGTGGATCCAGATCAATGGAGGGTGGTATTTTGCCTATGTAATCAGGTGTCCGCTAAGCTTATGACCAAAATAAATCTTACTCATGAACTCTGCTAACCGGGTCTTGTTCAGGGGCTTAATTTTGTGGTTGTTGATTCATAGGAAGGTAATAAAACGGGTTACAGATGAAGTTAAAGCCGAGCAGCTAAGGGCTTTATTGATTACACTATGGGGTCTTAGTTTTATAAGTCAGATGATTTAAGAATTAATACACTCGGAAGGCCTCCAAGCAATTAATTCAAAATCACCCATTGTGATTAACTTATCGATTTGAGAGATGTCCAAAGCATACAACCAATGCAGGGCATTCGATGAGCGGTGACTCGAGTTTTGGGAAAATAATTGTTAACTGGCGTTGATCTTGGGTAACTATGGCTGCATTGTTTGGCTCATCCTCATTTAAACATTAAAGAAACCATGAAATCTGCATATCATTAATGGCTTTCTTGCAGCCTGTGTTTAGGCATTTCCTTTCCGTAAGGAAGATTTTCAATCGTCCCTGATTCTCCACAAATTCCGATTGTTATTCGTGAGGATGAATCAGGAGCCAAAGTGTGGAGATTGGTGCCATTAAGACCCATGTTTCTGAAGATTCAGCTAGTTTTTTTCCTGCAGCCTTGTCTTGCCTTCCTCCTTATTATGACAAGGTCGCTTTTCTTATACGCAGATATACATTTATGTATTATATTACATTAGCTTGTTTAGTTTATTTTATTCACTTTTTGATGTTCCTAGATGCCGTTTGTCACTTCTTTTGTTCTATTTTTATTGATTTTCCATGTCCTTTGTTATTAGGGCTTCCCTTTGTTTGTGTCTTGTTTCTCTCACTACTCCTGCATTGACCCCATTAGTTAAATACAGTATCCCTTTTCCTTTTTTAACTCAATGGAGTTCACTCATTATTTATCTCTTGTCCAATACCATCTGGCTCTTATATTTTTCGATGTTTCAGTATTTCTTGCAGTAAACCAGTCTTGTAGTAACAAAAAGCTTTGGTCGGTCCGAGTATCATTATGTTACGGTAGCTGTTTTGCACAAAGAAGTTGGTAGTATCGATGCAGGCACACAGCAAGTAAATTCTTTATTTCGTCGTGTTTCTGCATCTGATGCTTCGTTCCTTGAGATGAGGTTAGAAGGTGTTCACAATTCACATACCACACGCTCTTCAGCCTTTGTGTTTGCAGCTTTAGGCGTTTTCGTTTTCTCAATTTATACTCAATGTCATATACTCTTTATTAGATTCACACCCGCAAGACTCTTACCCACACTCTTATATTTTTTCCTTCCCGGGATAACATAAAAGTATATTACAATAATTAAATCACTATGCTAACAATATTGCTCATGCCAAGCAAACAGAAGAGAAAAAAATATATTGTTTATCTGGAAAAATCAACCATGAAGCTCAATTGATAATCACAGTAAATTAAATTTTAGCGATTTTTCTAGATACAAGAACACATTCTGGAGCTTTCCAGAACCAGTAAATGTTACTTTAAAGCTACTGAAATCAACAGAAATAGAGATGTCTAACCTCAATAGTGTAAAAACATCTACCGGATTTCAAATCGGAAAAAAGAACTTTGGAGTTAGCATTTGTCAGAAAATAAGTTTTCTTCATTGGTTCAACAGATTGAAAAGATGTTTTGAGAGGAGAAAGACAAACCTTTTTATACTCGCATATAGATCGTGGTTGAATCTGTAAGAGGAAGGTTTCGCTTGATTAATAATAAAATAAAGCGACGCGATCAAAACCCAACAAGGTGATTCTTCAAGTCGACTTATGCATCTCAGTCTCTCGAATTTGGAGAGAAACAAAAAGTGGGATGAACCCTAAAATTCGTTGGGGAGCGTGTTGTAGCCTTAGGGTTCCTTGCTAGCGGGCTAGGTCACTGGAGCATAGTTTCAAGCCCAAACAATAAATGAAGCCCCGATTAATTGGAAACATAAATTAATTAAACGGTGAGTTTGTTATACGTGACAGGTGTCGCAACCAGGAAATTCGAATTGATGAAGTGGCGCATCAAAGAGTGATAAAACTGTACTTTATATATAAAAATACTAATAGTTGAGTTTACTTTTGTTAAATATGAAAGTTGAAATTTGTATTTATATTGGTGTGCTTTTTAATAAATATATTGTTAAGCATTTGATTTCACATTTCTTTTTTAGTTATTTCATTTCCATAGTGATGTGTTCAAGTTGTCGATACAAACAAATCATAGACGTATACTATTGTTTGACATCTAACTATTGAAAAATTAAATTATAAGTAATGTATGTTTAGTTTAATTATTATTATACTCAGTTAGTACGATTATTTTTTTATAGTAGAAAGATTGGTTCATGGAACATTAAGGAAAATATCAGTAACATCAATTGAATGAAGATTTGAGGCATTACGGAAATTTTTATACAAAATCAATGTAATTTAGGTTTAGTGTTACGGCTTCAACAATGTTAGATCGTCAGAGTGAGTAGAAGTAACGCAATGTTCCGTCAGACCAATTCACTGACTGGATATCAAATTTGTAGCCGGACAATTAAAATAAAGTCACAAATATGAAACATGAGCAATATGTGAATTGGAAGGTTTAGAGAGTACACGAAATGTTTTGTGAATTTTAGACCTTTCTATTTATGTTTAGTATTGCGACATGTTATTTTCCATTCTATTTTTATTTGTGTGTCCTCAATTAAAATATATTTTTATTTTACGTGCTTATTTCATGATTAATGGTAAATTCATTTTAACATTGAGTTATGTTTTACTATGATATATCTTTTCTTATTTTTGGTTTCCTAGATTCTTAATTGCTTTTTCTAGAATTATAATGTTTAGAGGTATTTCACAGCCGTTACTAAAAATTTGTTTGTTGTTGATTTATATTCTTACGAATAATTAAACAATGTAACTTATTGTTATCATATGTTATATTATGTTGTACTTTCAATTAAATTATTGTTTAGCATTATTCTTTTATTGTTTAGAATGTAATTTTTGTTTTAGAGCATTTCCAATCACACTTTATTTTTACTTTAAAACAGATTTTGAAATAAAAATAGCTTCAAACTCTACTTTATTTTTGCTTTAAAATAGAGTAAGATTGGAGCAAAATCAACTCTATTATGAAGTTACTCTTTTTTAGGATAAAATAGAGTTTTATATTAGAGATAATAGAGTACAAAATGAGTTTACTCTGTAAATAAAGTAACATATTTATTTTGTTTTCCTCATTCTATTTTTTATTATAAAGTAGAATATTATTGGAGTAAAATGCAATTTTATTATAGAGTTACTATATTTTGAAGCCAAAAAAAGAGAGTAAATCATCAGAGATAATTTTACAATAGATAAGCCAATTATATAAATTTGATGATGATTAATTGTGAAAACCAAGGAGCGCGTGGCTCTTCTCTTCAAAAAGTTTTAATATAAAATGTGTGAGAGAGTGATAGAGAAGAAAGGAGAAAAGTGTTTTAGAAGTAAAATATAGAAGTTAAAAGAGTACTTAAAAAAAAGTTCTACAAAATTGACTCAAAACTTGAAATCAAACAAAAATTAACTTTTTGGAATTTTGACTTGTCCTATTCACTCTAGAAGTACTTATTATTCACAAAAATATCAATAGAAGACTTTAAGTAAGTCTTCGAAAATTGTGTTTTACTCTATCATCTTCATCTTCATTAATTATTCACGAAAATGACATTGCATTCAATTCACCCAACAATCATGAACAACCAATACGAAACTCTTAATACATCAAAAAATAGATTTTCACTCATTATATCTCATATCTTATCTACAAAAACTACATATTTCTCAATTTCTCTCTATATTCATCCAAAAAAACTAAGGTTTTTTATTCTAAAGTTTTTAAGGTTCATATAGTCATTCAAGCTCATGATTCCTGGTCATTAACGATTGAGTAGCTATCTTGGTGAAGTTTTGTATGCTTGGACAACTAAGAAAGTTTTCTCAATGGTTTAAGGTATGAATCGAATAGTTTACCCATATTTGTTCGCGAGAAGACTTACGTGTAAGTCTTATCAACATTATGTGTAAGTCTTCTGGACATAGAAGACTTATGTGTAAGTCTTCTGGACAGAGAAGACTTATGTGTAAGTCTTTTGGACAGAGAAGACTGCACATAAGTCTTCCTGGTCAAAGCATAGGTTAGTTTTGCAATTGATTTTCTGTGTGTTTTTTAGAGAAGACTTTCGTGGAAGTCTTCCAACATTTCTTTGTTGACAAAACAAATTTAGGAAGACTTCACTGGAAGTCTTCAGATAAACAAGTTAGTTTTGCAATTGACTGATCTATGTCAGGAATTTGACTTTCTCCAGAAGACTTACCGGTAAGTCTTCCAACGGAAGTCTTCTCAACTTTTACATTAAGTCTTCTTACGGTCTGTGGAAGTCTGCGTAGGTTACTTTTGCAATTGAAAATTTACACTTGAACATTTAATTTAAACTAGAAGACTTCCATGTAATTCTTCCAGCAGAAGACTTACGTGGAAGTCTTCCATATTTTTATTCTGAGATTCTGATCATACATAAGGTAACGAAAGAAGACTTTCAAGAAAATCTTTCAGCGGATGACTTCTCTGAAAATCTTTTTTAAAAAATTCAAATATAGTCAATTGCAAAAGTAACTTACGCAGACTTCCACAGACCGTAAGTAAACTTAATGTAAAAGTTGAGAAGACTTCCGTGGAAGTTTTTAGTTGGAAGACTTACCGGTAAGTCTTCTAGAGAAATTCAAATTTTTGACAGAGATCAGTCAATTGCAAAACTAACATGTTTATCCGTGAAGACTTCCCTAGAAGTCTTCCTAAATATTTTTTTCAACAAAGAAAAGTTGGAAGACTTCCACGAAAATCTTTCTTTGTAAATTTTCAATTGCAAAAATGACCTGAATAAGATTTCCAGGGAAGTATTCTGGGAAGACTTCCATGGAATTCTTCTGGGAAGACTTTCACGAATGTCTTCTCTTGGAAGACTTTCACGAATGTCTTCTCTTGGAAGACTTTCACGAATGTCTTCTCTTAGAAGACTTTCACGAAAGTCTTCTACGATAATGTATAATAAACCATTATTTTCTTTAAATTTAAAATGACTTTTTAAAATTTATTGTTAATTCATGTGTTTTAAAAAATATTTGTGGTCCTGAATGAAATTCATAACTTTATTGGTGATAATTTAAAGGTTATCAAATATATTTATTAATTTTTCTAGCTAATGATAGAAAACTTCCATAGAAGTCTTTGGATTAATTTTTTGACTTTGATTTCTTTGTTTGCTAATGTTCTCTAATTTTGAATGCTGAAAATATCTATGTCAACCAGAAAATGAGTATGAGCGGTGCCGCTTGCCTTCATGTTTGGAGCAAATTGCATTAGTAAATCCAGATTCTATTACTAGTATAGAACTTGATGCTCAGAATATATTTAAGTATTTATGTAACATTTGATATTTGGTGAATTTGGCTAAGTTTTCTTGAGAAGTATTCTCTCTTAGTCGTAGTAAATTTGACTATTTTTTTGTGTTATTGTGTTTTGCTATTGAATTTGTATCAAAAACTTTAATAATATCAAGTACTTTTGGCAAGATAATATTGTAGACATGAATATATTTACCATTTTTTTAATTAATATCTCTTTAAATTTACAAAAGAATTCACAATTACAAGAGTACACCTCCAAATCACAAAACGACCATAAATTTTTTATTAAAGATCATTTCTCTACAAAACAAAGTTTGGATTCCATAACATGAGAGAAGACTACGTGAGAAGACTTTGGTGGAAGTATTCTAGTGCATTTTTTGTTGGAAGATTTCTGAGAAGACTTCCCATGACAGTCTTCCAAGTCGTCTCAGATCTGAAAAACCTACATATCCAAACAAAATAAATCAGTGAGAAATATATAAGATAAAAATGATATATTAATATAAAGTTTAGTTTTTTTTATGAAAGACTTACTTGAAAGTCTTCTAATAGAGTACATCCTAGAAGACTTACTTGAAAGTTTTTTAGACCCTAAATTTACTATTCGCCCAGAAGACTTCCGTAGAAGTCTTCTAGTGCATTATTTGTTGGAAGACTTCTGAGAAGACTTTCATGAAAGTCTTCCGAGAAGACTTCCATGAAAGTCTTCCGAGAAATCTCAGATATGAAAAACATGCATATCCAAACAAAATAAACCAGTGAGAAAAACATGAGATAAAAAAGAGAAATTTATATAAAGTTTAGTTTTTTTTTTATGAAAGACTTACTTGAAAGTCTTCTAATAGAATACTTCCTAGAAGACTTATTTGAAAGTCTTTTAGACCCTAAATTTACTATTTGCCCAGAAGACTTCTGCGGAAGTATTCTAGTGCATTACTTGTTGGAAGACTTCCAAGAAGACTTCCAAGAAGACTTCCATGAAAGTCTTCCAAGTCGTCTCATATCTGAAAAAATCTTTATATTCAAAAGGATTCAATTGACTTCAAAACATTGAAAAGCTTCAAAAATAAGGTAAACACTTAAAACAACAAAAAGAGTTTTCAAAAGTTAAGAACTTTAAGCAACAAGAAGTTACCAAATGATAAAATATGATAGATCTACTTTTAAAGAAGTAGAAGGTGAGAACCATGTGATGAAAAACCTGCAAAAATAAATAAATAAGTGAGAAACATGAGATAAAAATGAGAAATTAATATAAAGTTTGGTTTTCTATGTTCAAACAAATTAGAGAAAGGTTTGAGAGCTTTAGAATGAGAAAATTACATTTTGTTGTAGCCATTTGAGAAGAAGAGAGACAATGTGTAAATTTTTCCTTATATAAGAAGACAAAAATTTCAATAAAATTAAATATTTTTTATTCAGAAGACTTACTTGAAATTCTTCTTGATCTAAGTTTACTATTTGCCCAGAAGACTTCGGCGGAAGTCTTCTAGTGCATTATTTGTTGGAAGACTTAAATCACCTATACCATAAACTCAAAATAACTAACTAATTAGAAACAAAACAATTCATAAAATTTAATTAAACTTCCAAAACCTAAGTTTATATCACTTAGAATGTCTATAATTAGATGATTAGGATTTTTCTCCACTAAAATAGTTTTTTACGAAATTATTAAATTATTATTACAATCTAATACACTAGATTTTATGGAAGACTTAAGATTTTCACTGGAAGACTTATTGGAAGACTTAACAATAGGTGGGAAACCTAATTTCTTCTAATTTTTTAAACGAAAATGGTAGTTAAGTCTTCTAGTGCATTATATCTTCGAAAATTTAAGTTTACCAAAACCTTAAAATCAAATATATTACTAAATCACATACATAATTTTTATTAAACTTAAACTAAACTTATAAAGTGTTTAATATATACAAAACTAAACATATATATGTCAAATTTAGTTTTTGAAAAAACAAATTAAGATACCACAATCTAACCCTTAAAACAAATACAATACTATAACATAGTTACCAAACCCTAAAGCAAAAAAATATCATGACTAACCTACATTCACTCATCTATGTTGAAAACTATTCAATTTTAGCAAATCAAAATTTACATTATCTATAAACGTTTATAATTACAGTATTAGGATTTTTTACTAATCAAAATATCTTTTTATAAAATTTATAAATTATATTTAAGATCTACACCATGAGAAGACTTCCCTGTGTTTTTGTTTAGTCATGAGGGAATGTTTGTAATTTCACTAGCCTTTTAAATTACTTTTGCATTTGAAATCAAAATTTTAGTCATATTTGGAAAATCTCCCAAAAAAGTTCTGCATTTTCACTTTTAAATTAAATGAAGATGAATGGATTGAGCTGTTCCTCGGATAGACAAAAGTGAAAGATGTGTTTTAACGATGAAACTAGATTTTGACCCACGTTTGGAAAGCGTGGTTTTTAATTTTTAATTTTTTAAAAATATTGTTGAATGATATTTGTAAATCGACAGTTTTTAGATATTTTTAAGTTTTTACAAACCTATCCAGACTTTGAATGATCCTACTCGACATCGTCCGTAAATTCATAATATCCAGATGTAAAATCATTTTGAACCCCAACATTCAGAAAAACTGAATTGTACTCGATGGGTATTTAGATGACCATGTCTAAAACCCGCATGGGTGTTATCGTAAATTATAATATATAGCATATATAATTGTGTTTGTTTATATATGTTTGTATATGTTTGAAGTTGTTCATATTGTATTATTGTTTGATCTATTAGAGAAATAAATTATGTAATATTTAACTGGATCATATAAATACTATATTGGCTTATATTTATGTTGAAATAAGAAAAATTGTATAACTAACAAATTAATATAATTGTCTAAATTACCACAATTTTTATGCTTGTATATAACATATTTAAATTAATAGGAAATATCTTAAAAATTGTTAATATAAAATATAGTTATTATAACAACCTGAGGAATATATATATATGTAAGTGTATATGTATATTACATATTTACGTTAACGATTTTTTTTAAATGAATTTGTTTAATCATACACATTAAAATATTTTGGCTCTAACTATTGATTTAATGATATATTTATGGATTTTCTATATAAATTTGTATATACAATTGAAATATTTTGATCTTATGTTAATAAAATTACTAAAAAATATTAATGAAAGAACGCTACTATCTTTGTTTTAAGCAATTTTTTTAACTGCTATTCATGTTTCCAAACAATTTTTTTTTAAACTGCTATTCATGTTTCCAAACAATACAAAAGACAATATAGTTTTAATAAGGTAAATATCTAACTAACTTGATATGGTCCATAAATTATGTAATACACTAACAAACTTGAAACAATCCAAAAGTTAAATGACAACTTTCAATAGTAGATAAATTTAGGACTCTATTTTAATAGAGTACACTAGATTTTGACCCACGCTTCGAAAGCGCGGTATTGTATCTTTTTCAAATAATATTAAATTTACATATGTATGTTTCGATGGCATATATGGTTCATATTAAATCGAGTATATTTGATTGTAATGGGGAGTATAGGAAGTTATACTTCTAACTGTTTCATGTTAAATCGAGCACCGTTATTGTGAAAGTTGTCCAAGTTTTTGACATAGTGATTTTATATCAATTTACTTTAATAGTTTTGAATATTGTCAAGAGTTTTAATACAGATTTTGGGTATAAGTTAGAATATAAACGCAATTAGATGGGTTAGTAATACATATACACAATGGGCTTTAAAATTTCAAAATCTAAATTGTATAACTCACTTTGGACTGTTTGGTTTAGTTGGACAAAAATTATGGTACTTTCTATTTCGAGCTTTTAATTTTTGAAATTAAGTTTTTATATCTCAAAAGTAATGTTAATTGGTGTAATTAAAAATAGTATGATATTAGTATAATTTTAAACAGCTGTACTAAACCTAATGCCTTTATTATTGATTTGATTGATAGATGGCGTAAAAGCTGTATTTTTTTCTAATAAAAAAAGAGTTTCATTCATAGAAGTTAAAAAGAAAATGATATTTAATATTGAAAATTTTCAATATTGACAATTCACAATAACTTTCAATCAAATCCGAAATGAAGTACTATAATTTCAAAATATAATCATGATTATTCTCCTCGAAAGACTACATAACTTCTATTACACGACTTCTACTAAATTGTATCAACTTATAACAATAATATAATTGCCTCATAATACATAGACAGATGTTTTAAAATAATTCAGTTTTATCTCACATTTTGAACATAATTTTAGATATGTTCAATTTTTGAAATTCAGTTTTTAAATCTCAAAAGGAAATGTTAATGGTTTGGTCTTTAAAATAGTATGATATTAGTATAATTTTAAATAGCTGTACTAAACCTAATTCCTTTATTATTGATTTTGATTGGTAGATGACTTAAAAAGCTCTATTTTAATTTTTTCTGATAAAAAAGGAGTTTTGTTCATAGAAGTTAAAAAGAAAATGATATTCAATATTAAAAAAATTCAATATTGACAATTCACAATAACTTTCAATCAAATCCGAAATAAAGTACTCTAAATTCAAATATAATCATGTTTATTCCCCTCAAATGACTACATAACTTCTAGTACATGACTTCTACTATATTGTATCAAATTACAGCTATTTAATATAATTGCCTCATAATACCTAGACAGATGTTTTAAAATAATTCAGTTTTATCTCACATTTAGAACATAATTTTATATATGTTCAATTTTCTATATTCAGTTTTTATATCTCAAAAAGTAATGTTAATTGTTATAATTAAAAATAGTATGATATTATTATAATTTTAAATAGATGTTCTAAACCTAATGTCTTTATTATTGATTTTGATTGATAGATGGCGTAAAAAGCTGTATTTTTAGATAGATATCTACATCATATAATGTCACATATATTATGAGATAATTAATAATATACACCCTAATACTTTTAAAACTAATTTTATATATCCGAAACCAAAAACTTGTAAATCATAAGATTATATCACAATATAATGACTAACGACTTGCATATATAACGCTAACTAATATCACACTTAATTTTGTGAGAAAAAGAAAACAAAACGGAGAACGGCGATGGCGATTCAAATGGCGATTCACAATCAACAGTGCTAAATGGGTGTTTCAGAAGGGAGTGGAGGGATCTCGAAGGCTTTCAATGGCAAGGATTCGGATTTTTCTTATCATCAACGGGAGATCATGTTTTCTAGGGATGGGATTAGGGAAATATCTTTCGGATATTGGCGATTGAGGACATCACGATATCTTGGATCTCACAGGGGATTGGGAGGGAAGTTCCATCAGATCTCAAGCCTATTTGCGAGGGGAGGTGATACGAAGATTAAGGAAATACAAGATCCGGGAGAGGAGATATTGGTAGGCGAGATCTTAGGAAGATTTGGTGATAACGCCTTACGGATTCATGTACACAAGGATTGGGAAAGGGAAGATCTCTCACGAACCCCGAATTGTAATCTCTCTTCTCGGGTTATCACGATAGACGGATCTCTAGAGGTGACTTTTAGGAAAGCTTGGAAGAAGAAGGATCTGGAAGAATCTTTTCTCCAATACAGTCGAGGATATTCTGTAGAATTAAAGGGGAAGGTACTTACAATTAGCTTAGGGATTTCACATGAATGGGAGATCTTGGGGTTTAACTATACAGATTCAGGGGGGATTCAGACTTCACGGGAGCAGGAATATAAATAGGAAGGCGGAGAGGAAGAACAAAACACACTCCTCTCACTTTTCTTCAGCGTTCTCCCTTTCATTCTCTCTATTAAGCCACTGTGCATCACGATGTCTCAAGAAAGCTTGTTGGGAAAAAAGATTCAAGGTAAGACGATGGAGCTACGCAAAACCCTGAAGATTTCCGTCCCAAAGTTTGATAATACTGGGGTGATCGAACGATATGCCAAAACCTTGATTGGGCGTTGTATGAATCCGAGCAAGCAAGATGTAAAGGCTCTGCTTATCTTAATGCCTAAGAAATGGAAGGTGGAGGACCGTGTGATGGGTGTTGACCTGGGCCTTGGCCGCTTCCAATTCAATTTCGAGAACGAGGAGGACATAGATGAAGTTCTAAAGTTCCAGCCTTACCATTTTGATTACTGGATGCTCTCCTTGGTGAGGTGGGAACCTGTGGTGGACAAGCGGTATCCTTTGGCTATTAATTTTTGGATTCGAGCTTTGGACGTCCCACTTCAATACTTGGCGGTTCAAACTTTTGAGAGCATAGGAGGAGCCATTGGGGAGGTGAAGGAGGTGGATTTAGTGAATGGAAGAATGTTGGTGGTCGTTGATGGTTTTCAAAACCTATGCTTTGAGACTTCCTTGGAGTTCGATGGAGGGGATGAAGTTCTGGTGTCTTGAGGTATGAGAGGCTGTTTGGGTACTGCGACCACTGTTTGAGTCTCTGTCATGACTCATATCATTGCCCTGCAATAAAGGAGGCGGATGTCAAGGAGAATTTGAGGAAGATTCACTCGGATGGGAATCACGATGCAAGGAGTTCAAGCTATAAGGGCATAGTTATTAATGGATATGAGGAGAGTAGGTATCAAGGTAAAGGAAAGAGGGGGTATCAAGGGAAGGGAAAGGAGAGAGTACATGACGACAGAGAGTTGAAGTGGAGCAGGGTTGAGATAAGAGGGTCCAGGGGTTATGGTGACCGCCGACACAGATCTAATTTTGCTGAGGATGATTCGGCACATAGGTTCTCGAGGCATAGTGAATCAGGAGCACGGCGAGAAGGTGGTGGGAGAGATGATCGGGTTAAGAGGAGTGATAGATTTCTTGGTCATTTAGATGATAGTCGGGAGCAGCATAAGGAGAAGGAAGAGATAAAGGATTTGAACGTTTTAACTGAGAGGACAGGGAGTCTGATGCAAACAAAACCTCCACATCAGGATGGTTTCAAGGAGGAGGGGGAGGTGGGAGATAGTTCTGGTTCACGACTGGACAGTGGTGGGAATGGGACGGAGTTGCTCACTGAGGTTGTCGAAGAGGATACTTTGAATGATGAGACAATGGAGTTTGCATTCGAGGGGGTGAAGAGTGTACTGCAGAGGACCTGGCATTGTTAGCAGAGTTGGAGGAAGATGAAGTGCGGGATCTAGAACAACAGGAAACCGAGGATCAGGTTAGTGAGGTAACGATGGGGGAAGAAGGAATTGTGCCGGGATTAGAATTGAATACAGTCAAGGAGTACGAAACATATGACGCAAGAAAGCAAGGAGCTTGTAAACAGCTGTTCAAGGCGACTGTCAACATAATGGGTGGGAAAACAAAGAAGCGGTTAGTCCAAGCTCTCCTTCCCCCAACGGAAGAAGACTGTTCAAAGGAATGCAATTCGCCCAGGATATGGAAAGAAACAAGCCAAGGATAAGGGATTTGCAGTCCCAAAGGCGCCTGGTTCTATTCCCTGAATGTTTTATTATGGATCTAGTTGTCGTGGGGGAGAAGGTTTGGTTATGGGGTCTAGTTTTGTTTTTTTCAATAAGATCGATGAGCATCCTTTGTAGTTTTTATTGATAGTACTTGGTACTCTGGTCATTCATGATGCGATGTATGGTTCTGGGGTGCTTTATTTTATTTTGTTTGGCATGTTATGGAAGGTTTATTGGGAAAGTTCTTGGTGTTTACTAGCATTGTTAAGGTTGCTTTGTGGGGTTTGGGTATGGTTGTTACTCAGTTTTTATATTGGAGTTGACCTTTTGTCTATCTATTTTCTGTTTTTTTACGGCTGGTGGATGGTGTTGACTTTGAGGTCGTTACGATTCGATACAAGAGAATTACGAGATTTTGTCTATCATAATGGGCGGCATGGCCTCAATGCTAGGGAAGGTGATGTATCTGGAGGTTATTGGTCTATGGATAGGGTCTCATTAAACCTGTTGCGCATTTGGAGTGGGAAGAGGAAAGCTTTGGAGACTTGCGATATACTTGCTATAGTACTTGTTGTTTCACTGATGATTTTAGCCATAAAGATCTTGGTACGGGCTGTCTTAGGAGATGGCCTCTCTAAAGGATTTCCCTGCAATGAGGACGCTCATTTACGGGTCCAATTATACATAGAGGAGATTGTACCTCCGAGATACTATTGTTTTTTTCATGAGGGTCCGGTTGAAATGTATAACGGAGGGTATATATTCCATAATGGGATGGCAGAAATAATTGGGTTTTTTCTCCCACAACTACGTGTAAAACTCGAATCTTATTTGGAGGGAAATTACGGGATACTTTTGGACATCATAGTTAACAGGACTCTCAAGGGAGACATCATACCTGTTGCCACAGCCCCTATGGGCTTTCCCTGCTGCTTAATCTGATGAGAGTTCTAAGCTGGAATTATAGGGGAATGGATAGCAAATGGACGGTTAGTTATCTTAGGGAGATCTGGCATAAAAATAGGCCGGACTTCTTTTTTTATCGGAAACAGAGCAGGACTTTCCTTTTGTGCAGGGGTTTCAAAGGCATTTTGGTTTTGATAATCTGGTCACAGTAGACCCCTTAGGGTCTAGTGGGGGATTAGCGCTTTATTATAACAACGAATTTCAAGTTAAGATTATGTTTTCTAATAACAGAATGATAGATGTTGAAGCGGTGGTGGTCGGAAGGAAAGTGTTTATGACCTTCGTTTATGGTGAACCGGTTCAACAGCTTCGGGAACAGGTATGGGAAAGATTAACGCGGTATGGCATCGTAAGGACTGACCCGTGGTTCATTATTGGGGACCTTAATGAGATTACTGGGAATCATGAGAAACAAGGAAGGGCCTTACGACCTGCAAATTCGTTTTTATCTTTTAATAACATGATTACGAACTGTGGTTTGTTGGAATTCCCTGCCCGGGGAAATCAAATGTCCTGGCAAGGACGCCGAGGAAAAGGTAAGGAATTGATCAGGTGCAGACTAGATCGAGCTCTAGCAAACGAAGAATGCCATACGCTGTTCCCTACCTCCTTTACATAATATCTAGGTATGGTAGGTTCAGATCATCGCCCGGTGGTCGCTTTCCTGGAGAATAGGACTCCTCGTAGACATGGTCAGTTTTGATTTGATAAACGCTGGATAGGACAAGAGGGTTTACTGGATTCTATTAGCAAAGGTTGGGAGGGTCAGGAGTCGATGTCACGGAGGATTTTGTTATGAAAATTAAGAATTGTCGGCACGAAATAGCCCATTGGCGAAGGAATAATCCACCGTATGGTAAAAAAAAGATTAATGAACTCCAACGGGCTTTGGAGCAAGTGCAGACAGATGATAGTAGATCGCAAGAAGAGATCTTGGAAGTCTCTAGGAAGTTACATGAGGCGTACAGAGATGAGGAGGACTATTGGCAACAGAAAAGTAGGAATATGTGGCATACGTCAGGGGATCTCAATACCAAATTTTATCACGCACTAACTAAGCAACGCCGAACCCGGAACAGGATTGTGGGACTTCATGATGCGAATGGGGACTGGGTAACAGTGGAGGGAGATGTTGAAAAGGTGGCAGTAGATTATTTTGACGACTTATTCCGCACTACTTCGCCCCCAGAGTTTGATGGTTTTCTAGCAGAGATAGTACCATGTATTATTACTCAGATGAATCACCGTCTGACTAGGAGGGCAACAGATGATGAAATTAGAAGAGTTCTTTTCATGATGCATCCGGAGAAAGCTCCGGGTCCGGATGGAATGACATCACTTTTTTTTAACATTCTTGGCCCATAATCAAGAAGGATTTATTGGAATTGGTGAACAATTTCCTAGACACTGGGAAATTCGATTCAAGGCTAAATATCACAAATATTTGTCTGATTCCCAAATCAGAGAGACCTAATAGGATGACCGAGATGTGCCCGATAAGTTTGTGCAATGTAGGTTACAAGATTATCTCCAAAGTTTTATGTCAACGGTCGAAGGACTGTCTCCCATTTCTTATTTCGGAAACTCTGTCAGCATTTGTGCCGGGGAGGTTAATTTCAGATAATATTCTAATAGCACAGGAGATGTTCCATGGGCTCAGGACCAATAAGTCTTGCCAAAGTAAGTTTATGGCTATAAAGACGGACATGAGCAAGGCCTATGATCGGGTGGAGTGGACTTTCATTCAGGCTTTACTTCATAAAATGGGATTTGATCCCAAATGGGTTACCTTGATGATGGAATGCATATCCTCAGTTCAATATCGGGTTCTGCTCAATGGTCATCCAAAGGGGCTTATAACCCCGCAGCGAGGGTTACGTCAGGGAGATCCGCTCTCTCCTTATTTATTCATTTTGTGCACTGAGGCACTAATTGCAAACATCAATAAGGCAGAACGGCTGAAGCAACTGACGGGAATGAAGGTCGCCAAGGCCGGACCATCGATATCGCACCTCCTATTCGCAGACGACAATTTATTTTTCTGTAAAACACAAAAAGACGAATGACAAACCATCCTCAGGATTTTGAAGGAGTATGAGACAGTCTCAGGGCAACTTATTAATTTTCAAAAATCTTCTTTACAGTTTGGACACAAGGTAGCGACTTCTATCAGGCAGGACTTAAGGGATATTCTGGCAATTCAGAATTCAGGAGGAATGAGATCATATTTGGGTATCCCAGAAAGTTTTGGGGGGGGGGGTCTAAAACCCAGGTTTTCAGTTTTATTCAGGACCGTTTAAACTCAAGAGTCAATGGCTGGACTCTTAAGTTTTTCACTAAGGGAGGCAAGGAGGTGATTATTAAATCAGTAGTTACAGCTTTACCAAATCATGTTATGTCATGCTTCCGATTACCTAAAGCTGTCACGAAGAAATTGACGAGTGTCATAGCTCAATTATGGTGGAGTCCTTGTGGCAACACCAAAGGTATGCACTGGCAATCATGGGATAAACTCTGCACACATAAGGAGGAAGGGTGCCTGGGGTTCAAAGATCTCCAGGATTTCAACACGGCTATGCTAGGTAAACAACTTTGGCGATTACTAGAAAAGCCAACGACATTGTTTGTCCGAGTTTTTAAGGGACGATATTTCGGGAATACATCACCCTTGGAACCGGTTAGATCATATTCCCCATCCTATGAATGGCGGAGTATTATCTCTGCTAGATCTCTGTTTAGCAAAGGACTAATCAAACGGGTTGGATCAGGATCGACTATCTCAGTATGGAACGATCCTTGGCTCCCATCCACTCGCCCAAGACCAGCAACAACAAATCAAGTTAACTTTCCCTCTGACCTCACAGTGGACTTTTTCATCAACTCCGCAACTCGTACGTGGAACACTCAGGCAATTCGATCCTTGGTGGATCCTCAGGAAGCAACGATTATTGAAAGTATACCTTTGGGTCGAACTCAATTGGAGGATCGGTATGAATGGAATTTTACCAGGAATGGAAAATATACAATCAAATCTGCCTACCAGGTGGAAAGAGTTTATCCGGAAAGAGCGATAGCTCTACTAGAATATGGACCAACGATTGTAACTTTAAGGGTCTTCTGTTGGAAACTCTGTTGTCCACCAAAGATGAAACATTTCCTATGGCAGATAGTATCAGGATGTATAGCAGTGAGGAAGAATTGACGGACGAGAGGGATTCAAGGCGATATACATTGTGCACGATGTGCAGCGGATGAGGAGTCCATAAACCATGTGTTGTTTGAGTGTCCCCTGGCGGTCCAAGTCTGGGCCGTCTCGCAATATCCTTTGAATCCGGATTACTTCCCTTCTTCATCTCTGTTTTTTAATTTGGATCATCTGTTTTGGAGAGTCTCTCTAGCTTGGAATGATCATCAATTCGTATGGATTCTATGGTACATCTGGAAAGCACGAAACATGAAGGTTTACAACAATCTGGATATTGACCCAAGAAAAACGCTTTCCTTGGCAGAGACGGAAATTTTAGCTTGGCTGGAGGCACAAGATCACCTAACTCAACGGATAGCCGAAGGAGCCCCCCTTCCTGATGAACAAGGGAACCCACAGCTGCCTTACAGGCTAGGGAGGTGGTGTTTTACGGACAGATCTTGGAAACAACGAGATATTCATTCGGGCAAGGGCTGGTTTAGTACTCTGGAAGGTTTTGAAGGGTTGATGGGGGCGCGAAATACAAGAGCTGCTCTCTCACCACTCCACGTTGAATTTGAAGCGCTCATATGGGGAATGGAATGTATGAGGAATTTACGTCAGCTTCATGTCACTTTAGCAACGGATTGTTCTCAGTTGGTGAAGATGGTTTCGGAACCAGAAGAATGGCTGGCATATGCAAGTTATCTGGCAGATATCAAGCATCTCAGGAGCGACTTCATTCATTCAGAGTTAGTTCATGTTTCTCGAACACTAAATACGAAGGCGGACAGGCTCGCACGTAGTGCCAGGAAGCAGTCTTCTCGTGTGGTCCACATGGATGCAGTATACCCGATTTGGTCTTCCTAATCCGAGTCTGTATTTTATTGATGACAAAAACAAATGATTGAATCAACATCCATGTAAGCTAGGTATTTTTTTTTTACATTAAATCTGAGTCATCATCCACATAAGCAATCAAGTTTTCATTGATGCTCCACGTCAGCAAAGAATGTAGTTTTGATTAAAATCATCCTTCTCGTCGTCGGTTTAATTAATCAGACGGCGAGAGAAAGGGGAGAGGAGGCGATGGTTGAATCGGAGAGAACGAAGCACACGTGTCTCAGACTCAAACTCTCCGGCACCGATACGATTTTCGTCAAAGGCACTTGGCATCCCTCTCGTTTCGATATCTCCGTCACCGATGGCTCCTCCTCTTGGCTTTGCAACGGTAATAATCCACACGATTCTTTTGTTTTCTTCCTAGGACTGATTTTTTCTTCTCTGTTTGAGCGGAAATGAAGCGACGGAGGAGGAGGTGGCCGAGCGGGCGGCGCAGTGGGACCAGCCGGTATCGGAGTATCTCAAGCTCGCCGAGCAGTACTTAGGGTTTCAGCAGCCTAATTCGATCTACAGCTTCTCTGATGCTCTTGAGGGATGTAAACGGGTCAGTTCGATATGCTTTAATGATGCAATGTTGTAGCAAAGAGTATATAATGATTTGCTGACGAAATGGTCTGTTTTGGTAACAGCTCTCTTGGACGTTTGAGAAGGAAAGGACTAAACTCGAGTGGAGGTGGAAGTGTAAACCATCACATGACAGCAAGAAGATTACTGTCGGGATCTTAGATTTTCTTATGGAGGCTAACATAAGGCTAAGTGTACGCTCTTGCCTTTCTTGTCATGTTTTTGTGAATGAATATTATGAATTGGACCTTAGTTCTTATGATAAATATTCAACAGGAAGAAGTTGTGAACAAGACAAAATCTTTTGAGAAGATGAAAAGTGAAGCCGAGAAATGCCTAACGCAAGGTGAAAGACTCTGCAGTGATAAAGTGGAGTTTGAGAATGCAACTTACGCAAAGGCATGTCTACTACTAAACTTCACTGCCCTTTATAATTGCTTCGTATTTTAGCACTAAACTTAGTCTTTTTCTTGTCGATGTAGTTTCTTTCTGTGTTAAATGCAAAGAAGGCAAAACTCAGGGCACTAAGAGACAAAGAAGATTCAGGGAAAGAAGTTGCAGAGGAAGAGGACGAGTCCACGGACAAAGGTGAAAGCTCTGAGAGTGGAAGAAGCGACAATGAGCAGAGCGAGGAAGAAGCCTCAAAGAAGGCAGCAACGACAAGCAGTAGAGGCCGTGGCAGGAAGAGAGCTGCACGCGGTTGAGAGATTCCCCTGCCTTGAGATTTTAGGTTAATGATACCATTACAGTTTTTTTTCAAAGTTAATAGCGTGGACAATTGTGTCTTCACTTCACACAAACAAAAGTAGCTTATGGAGAAATTATGCCTAAAAACATCTTAGGTGCACGTTGATCCCATATCTCACGTTTTCGTCAAATGTTGTACTCCGCTAACTTGTTCTCGTCAAGATGGTCTCACCATTTTGTTATATGGTTTATGTTTGATGTCTATGTTCCTTAGTTATCACTCTTCATATATGATTATCCGAATGATTTGAATATTCCTATGACAGTATGACATGTGTTTTTTTTTTTTTTTTTTTTTGAAATTGGTAGAGTATTATTGTACAATTATGTTAAATTGTCTTCACTTGACTTAGTTTTGAAAAGAGGAAACAGATATATAAATGAAGAGTGATAACTAGGGATTCTTAACCAAAAATAGTGGTGTTCCACCATTTTCTCTAATAACTGTTGTCAAAAACCTCAAATTAAAAATCGACTTTTGCACTGTTTCGTGAATCCCACAGACATGTGGCGGTCCATGATTGGTTCGTTTTTTTTTTTAATTAGACAAAAAACTGAAGTTAAGAACCCCAAATGGGTTGGATGAACATGCTCTAAGGTCTTCATCTGTTGTAGCTTGCTTTCTCTCTTTCTTACACTAAGGTGATGATTGTTTGCATCAGTTTTTAGTTTCAGTTTTTGGTTTTTAGATTTGGTTTTAGATTTTGCGTTTTAGTTTTTAACTTTAAAATTTTTGTTTTTGATTTTCAACTTTTGGTTTTGGTTTTTAGTTTCTAAATTTGGTTTTGGTTTTTGTATATTTTTATTTTTTTCAAAAAATAATCAATACATTGTTTTAAAATAATATAAAATAAAGTATTTAAAGTTACCATTATAATTTCTCAAACTAGAGTAATTGTTATTTAAAAGAAAAATACATTTTTAAATTATTTTATTTGTACAATATTATACTAAAATACATACATAATAAAATACACTTAAGAAATTCTAAGTAACTAACTAGTATTATTTCATGTCCAAATTACGGCCCGGATTAAGTACAGGTATGTTTTGATCCCGTACTACGCCCGGACTAGGTACAGGTATGTTTTGATCCCGTACTACGTACGGGTATGTTTTCACTCAATCTCTCTTTCTTATATTATTAAGAGCTTTTTGATTTGTAGAGTTAATTAGTCACAACTCGCTACGCACTGGAGAAGCCTTTCGAGAGATTTTGGTAGAGGATATAATCTCTAGGCTTTTGACTAAACCTTTCGTACGATTCCAAGAAACATCAAAACAATGGAACGCTATATTGAAAAGTGGGAGCTTCGCTAAGATGCACACTGCAAAGGCACCAAAGGAGGAGTTTATAATGATCACGTTGATTGATCATTAGGTTTGCTTAGTAAAGATCAATCTCCATGCTCCATTTGTTAAAGTTGCAACTCATAAATTATACCTTAAAGATCCTCTTTCTGATTCTTGCGAAACGTTTTTCACTGAAATGGCTTATTGTTATGCAACACAAAGGACAAGAGGCTCGTGGTTTGGAATCCATGTTCAGGGGAAACCATGTGGGTTGAACCCAGAGACAGCTACAAGAAAACCGACTACTATGCTCTCGGTTGCGACAATAAATCCTCATGCAAGCAATACAAAGTCTTGAGAATGAATCGTCAAGATCTCCCCCTCAATAACGTGTACGAGATTTATGACTTCACCTCTAATTTGTGGCGTGTTCTTGGTGTGGCTTCTGATTGGTTTTTAGCAAAATATCGTCGTGGCATATCTGTGAAGGGAAATACTTATTGGGTTGCTCCTCAAGTAGCAGAGAAGCCATACCATGGTTTTATACTAAGCTTTGATTTTTCAACATAGATGTTTCAAAGTATGTCTCTTCCTCATCCTTTTTCGTATGGTATATCAGCTTTATCTGTGGTGAGAGAAGAGCAACTCTGTTTCTTAGGTGCTGATCTTGACATATTATTTTGGGATGGGGGCATACGTTTATCATGTTTACAAGTATGGGTGATAACTAGTTCTGGATCATGGAACAAGTCCCAAGTAGTGTATAACACAAGGAGATATTCGTCTTCTAAAGGGATGAGTGTTTTGGCAGATGAGCGAAACGAAGTTGTAGTGTTTTTAAACTCCAAAAACATGTTATACATCATGCGAAGTGATAAACACATATAGAGAAACATCTTGATGGAAATTCCTCACTTTTTCTGAATGACGTACCAAGTTTGGAACAAATCCAACATGCTGCACTTCCTGGTGGACGCAAAAGGAATTTAATGTTGGGTAAAAATTTTGGTTTCGGTAACCAAAAAAAGTGTGAACTATTTACTTGGATAATATCGAATCGTCGTGATTTGGGAAAATTGTAAATTTAGAACATAAAGACTAGTAGATGGTCCTTATGCTATAATATGATTTATAAGTTGTCCAATTAGTATAATCTTTTCTATAAACCTAATTATTCCCCTAATCTAAATCTAAATTATTTTTGTTATTTTAATTATTAAAAAAAAACTTAAAAGTAAAAAACATATTAATAAAAAGGGCAAAATCTTTTTATCCCCAATTGATTTCTACAGACCTTTTCCATCCTTCTTTTGGCAATAGAGAGAAGAGCCGACTCCAAGTCATCGGATTGTCAGAGCTCGCCGTCGCCGGTGTTCCTTCTTCCCGATAAGACTCTTGTGGTGTTCTTTTTCTTCTTAATCGAAGTCTCAGACACCTCTTGCTCACTTCGCGTCTCAGTTTTAAGTAAATCGCCGAAAACTGAAACTCGTGCTTTGCCGGAAACTGAAGCTCGTGCCTTGCCGCTCTGCAATATACACTCTCATCTCGAATTCAAGCAAAACAATCGAGATCTTCAGATTGGTATAAGGACTTGTGATTTTTTTACATGTCTTTGTATCTTTAATTTGAGTTTTCTTACTCATAGTTTGAGTGTGATTGGTTTCAAATTTAGTTTCTGTGAATGATTTAGGTGTCTATGTTATCAAAGTTTCATTTTTTGATAATTTTTCATCGGTTTTGCTATTAAAGTTTCATACTTGATTTTTGTCATCGGTTTTGCTAATAAAACTTGATACTTGTTCATGTGTCTCATATGTTATGGTTTAATTTGTTTTGTGGCCACCGATTTTGCTATTAAAGTTTCAGGCTTGTGTTGATATAGCTCGGGTTAAAGATGGTTTATTGAACTCGTATTTAGTTGTGTGAGACAACATGGAAAGAAATTGTTACCAAAATGCCTTTGTTTTATAATGAACTTGGAATTAACTTGTATTATGAGACAACGGGTTAGTGGCTTTATAAGTTATACTAGCATGAGATTGTTATCGCCTTGGGTTTTACATCTACAAAGCTTATAAACTATGTGGTTCGGTTTCAGGTTTGGTGTAGGACTTGTGAACACAATTTTGCATGTCTTCTCTCTTTGATTTGAGTGTCTTTAATCCTAATTTGAGTGTATTTGTTTCATTGTTCACATGTATGACAATGGATCAATTGCCTAAATGCCTATTGAAAGAAGGAACCGAAACAAAAGTTAAGGTCAACAACACTTGCCGAGCTACAATCCTTCAGTTGATGAAAGAGTCCATTTCAGCAGAGTACTCGGATGTGTTGGATGATCCGCTCTATGCTCAAGTCATGGCAATTAATGATCACAAGCTTGGCTATTCTGGGACAGTGATCCACACCTTGGTTTGTAGGCAGCTTTTGACCGCAAAGCGTCATGAGTTGTGGTTCCGTTTTGCTAGGAGGACTTTGAGGTTTTCAATGTAAGAATTCTACGCGATCACTGTTCTGAAGTATGAAAACGAGCCTGACTTGGAGATTGATAATTGGAAATCTGATAAAGGGTTTTGGAGTCTATTGCTTAAGAGGAAAAAAACATATATCTACAATAGACCAGGAAGGTGCATCTGAAGAAGTGTAATACATGGTCTCATGTTGATAGGCTGAGATAGGTGTATTTGTGTGTGATTGCTGGTATGGTTATGGCGAAGGATGAGAAGGTGTGGATACCACACAAGTACATCAAGCTCATGATGGATTTTGATAAGATGAGGAAGTACCCGTGGGGACTTCATTCCTTTAACATGCTGGTGTGTTCCATTATCGATGCTAGGGACAAAGTGAAGACGAAGAAGAGTTATGTTATAGATTGATTCTCCTATGCACTTCAGATTTGGGTGATGGAGGCTATTCCAGACATCGGTACTCTTTTGGGTCAGAAACTTGAAGAAGGCGTCGTCAACATGAGACGCAGAAACTGGAAAGGATGTTCTAAGATTTCCTATGACGATATTATTAGCTTAGAGTCTGATTTTAGCTCCACTCTAAGTTCTGATTCCCTTTTTAAATGTGATTGAATTTCATTGTTCTTATTATTTGTGTCTTTAATTTGTTTATTTGTGTATGTTTTGTAGGGAGCTGTGTTCCCATCCATCACTTCCACCGGAAAATGTCAACATGTTATTGTTCAAGATGAGTTTGTACAAGCTGGTGAGATGAATGATGAAAGGGTCGATCTAATCATTGACATATACCGGAATAACTATGATTAGAGTAAGCATGTATGGGCTTACCATGAAACTCGACAGCCATACGTGCCTAGTTCTGATGAAGAAGATACAGAAGCATAAGAGGTTGAAGAAACAAGTGAGAATGAAATGGAAGAAGAAACAGAAGCAGCAGCTGCGTCTGTTGAAAGAAAGAGAAAGAGAAGTTTCAGGATACTGGTGCTGAGTCAAGGAAGAAGAAGTTACTCTTCCAAAGATCATCTGAAAAATATAGAGAGCTTGAAGAGGAAATGAAGTCGTACATTCATGGGATGTTTAAGGCTTATTTTACTTCCTTAGCGCTTGAGGTAAACGAGACAATTGAAGACCGGTTTACCAAATTTGAGGAGAAGGTCCTCACATCTCAGAATCATGGTCTTTCTCATGCTCCTACTCCTATTGTTACTCCTACTGCTACTCCTAGTGCTGCTACAGCTTCGAGGCACACTGCTAGTGCAGATCCGGCTTCGACTCACACTCTTACTGATGCCCCTTCTCGCAGCCGAGCTCCTGTTTCTTCACGCAGTGGAGGTCATCCTCAAACTAGTGGTCCTACAAATGCTGCTAAGACAAGGTCAAAGTCAAAGGTAAACAATAAATATATCTCTTTTGATGTCATGTACTGTACTTACGGTTTGTAGTATTAAGGTAAGTGTGGATCCTGAAACCCACACTAAGTATTTGGTAGTGTTTGATTGTGAATTAAGATAGAAAAAAGGTGGGCAAACGATGTCCTCAGAACACAATGATGTAATCAGATTCCGGTTGACAAAAATGGACTTATATTGAATCAATGAGATGTATACAACCACATTTCTACACACGAAGTTGGGATCGATTTAAAGAGATTGCAAACAATAAGCTAAAAAGATCGAGGTCGATGTCGCAGGTCTAAAGAGTATTTCTAGGGTTTTGCGCGCTGCCTTTAGCTCTCTTCCTTCTCTCTTTTATAGTCGAACTCTCCTCTTGATCTTCGTAACCACCCTCCTATTACCTCGGATATGTGGTTAGCCATGAAATCCGAGCTTGATCTATTCGATGAGGCCGACTATTGGGCCCAACAATTGTTCCCTAGTCCTTTCTGATTGATGCCGTTAACAAATAAGGGTGAAATCAGGTCCAAAAACCTCTCCTTTGCCTTTGAATTGATTGAGGCGAGGCATGGTTTCCCTTTTTAAAACATGTCACTCCCGCGCAGCTAACGCCGTAACGTTCGGGTCGTGCGCCTCTAGGAGTAATGATTGCTCCTCAACGGTCTTGTAACAGTTTTTGATTTGGATTATAAATACCATCCTTCTTCGAGAAAGAAATCATATTCGTACTCTCCAAACCCTAAATCCTCCTCTTAATCTGTTTCTTCTCGTTGATTTCAGCTTATCGAAGATGGTTAAGTTCGCATCGACTATCAAATCCGCCGATCTTGAAGGTCTTCGTCGTAATCTTGGTTTCAATCAGTCGATCGAAATTGATGTTATATCGCCTGATGAATCACCGGAGCGAGTTAGAGACGGCTTCTGTGGGGTTTACTCCACTTTCTATGAAACTTGCGGACTATATCTTCCTATCCCGGAGGTGGTTCTAGAGATCCTTGCTGAAGCCGGAATTGCTTTTACCCATATGTGTTCGAGCTTCTTGCACTCTTTGTTAGGGCCAGAGAGGAAGGCTTGGCTTTTGGTCTTGACGAGCTTCACCATCTTTTCTTGATCAAGTGCAAAGGGTAGTCTTCGGTGATGTCCTTGATATCTCCTCGTCCTCATCGCCAGGTTATCGCCAACTTTCCCTACCATGACGACAAATGGAGAGATAGCTTCTTCATTTTCAAGATCGACCGATCTAATTTGGGTGATTTTGATTTCTCAAGGGTCACTACCCGGTGGGCCGATGATATCGGTAAGTTTTTTAATACTTCGATATCTTTCGAGAATTTTGTTTGGTGACCGATGGATTTTTCTTTCCTAGTTGCTTCTGGTAGCTCGGCGATGACCGAGAAGCTTCAGGGTCTCATTGAGGTTCTGCGCCATGACCGTAACGTCTGGTCTTCTTTTGACTCTGCTCGAATTCAAGCTGCATTCGTGCTTCTGAGAGGGACTCTTCGAGCTCCTCCCATGGAAGTGACGTGGCGTAGACCGCGATCAGTCTCCCCGATACGCCTTCAGGTTTGATTTCGCTGATATCTATTGGTCTTTTAGGAATGATTTTTTTCCTAACTGCTTCTCTCTTTGTTGTGATTAGCCGCTCAGACCGAGGATCGTCTGGTCCAAGGATGTCGAGGAGGGCGACATTCAGGTCTCCTCCTATCCTTAGAATTCAATATTTGGGGATCAACCGAGTCCGGTTTCTTTAAGTTCGGACTTTGAGCCTCCTCATGAGTCTAGAAGTTCGCGACGCGTGTGAGCTCGTACATCGGGTACCACTACTAGTCCTCCTCCGGGCGGTGTTGAGGAGGATAGTTTGATGCCTTGGCGATTCGTTCATGAAGGGGACGGCCCGTATCAGGTGATCGGGAGGACTTGGCGTGACTTTCCTGTTGTGTTAGGTCTCGAGGGTGCGACATCCCTTTGCTAGAGTCTCTTGCGGAAAGGGACTTGTATGTCAAGCTAATGACGGTGAACGCTAAGGTGAGCCGTTGTCGTTTCAGTTGCTCTGATTATTTTTTTGCCTCTCTCTTTTTTTTGTTAATCAACCTTTCCTCACGTGTTCTTTGGGTTTTAGAGATCGGCAATGAATTGGTCGCTGCTATGGAAAAGAGGGTTCGTGAGAGCTCAAATGCTGGAGAGATTGAAGCTGAGCGGGCTGCAAAGGTGTATGTTGAGGCTGAGCTCGAGGCTGCGAGGGTGACGATACGAAAAAGTCGCGGCGGCTAAAGTCCGTGAAGAAGGATTTGACGGCATCGAGGTCTTCAAATGAGACTTCAGCGCGTGAGATTGCCTCCCTGAATGCAGCATACTCTGATATGCTCCGTGAGCGGAATGCGATGGTTTGTCGGTCTTTGCAAACTGCTCGTCGTTTGGATGTGAACTGCTACGAGGTTATCCTGCTGGAGCTGAAAGAGAAGTGGGAAGCCAAAAAAAAGGAGAACGCGGCTGAGGTGCATCTTCACGAAGTCTTGTCCAACATCAAACTGCTTGAGGAGATCGAAGGAGGTGGGATTGTGATTGAAGCTGAGATCACCCGCCTGAAAGAGATGGAGATCGAGTGTGAGGACGCGCTCCAACTTGCTGCCGTTGAAGATTGGTCACCATCTCGGTTGGATCTCCCACAGGTCTCCGAGGATTCTGAAGTCGGTGATGCTGTTCTATCGGACGATGAGGCCGTTTCGGAAAAATGATTTACTCGCGATCGCGGCCATTTTAATCTTTCTTTTTCTTTTTCTTCCTTGCTCCTTTCTTCTTGGACTGTTTATCGGATATTTTTTGTCGTTATCATTTTTTTTCTTTTGGATATTGGAAACGATTGTTTTAATCAGTTGTTGCTTGATTCTAGATAACTCTGAATCCTTGTTGTAACTCAGAAGTTCAGCAAGAAATAACTTCCAGATACCAAAATCGAACATAGAGTCAATCGGATGGAGTCCATCCCAAACATAAACACGAAAAACATTCAGGAGAAACTTTGAAGAAGCGAGAGCATAAATGGAAGATCATAAGAACCGAGGCGAAATATGAAAGTGTGAATCATTTACAGAGTAACGATTCTAGATTTAATTAGAGTACATTCAACAGAAACGAAGTCTAGATACTAAAAAGAGCTAATAATACATCTCAAACATAAACATTATTAAAGTGATGAAAGCTTGTATCGAGGAATATGAAGTTGTGAGAAAGGTTGTTGAAATGTGTAAGATATATTATTCAGATCAAAACTTAGTGACTATACAAATGTTCTTATATATAAGTTGGTTAAACAAAAGGAAACTTAAACCATAATTAATCTATTCTAACCTGATTATCTAAACCATCCTAATACCCCTCCCCCCTTCGTCAAAGATGGAATGAGAAATGGTGAATTCCCATCTTGAGCATCAAATGTTCGAACACAGCCGATTGAACATCCTTGGTAAGAAGATCAGCAAGTTGATTTTCTGAATTCACATGTAGTCTTCAAAAATAACCTCTGCAACCGTTCTCAAACCATCTGGCATCATTCTCTATATGTTTGGTGTTTTCATGATAAACCGGATTCAAAGCTATTTGCAAAACTGATAGGTTTTCAGAAAAGAGCGTTGCTGGTCCATGAAGAGAGAAATTCGGATCAGTAAGCAAAAATCTAACCATATGAGTTCACACGTAGGATCAACCATAAAGTCACACTCTGCCTCTAAGCTACTACGAGAAATATTGTGTTGCTTCTTCGCTGGCCACGAGATGAGTGAATCACCTAAGAAACACACAATAACCAATAGTGGATCGTCAGGAATAAGGACAAGTAGCTCAGTCAGCATCACAAAACACAATTGATATACCTTTTTATTTACAAGTTTTAAACTATCATTTGGACTCTAATGGGAGTTTACTATGTATATCTAGATTGTATTTTAGAGTTTTTCAGATCAAGGCACGTCTTGGAGAAATATGGAGATAATGGAGTTTGTTAGAGAATTCAAAGAAGATATCGAGTAGTTGTTCACAATAAGCTAAGCTCGAGTCAAATTCAAGCATGACCATCGATCGATTCAGCATCCTTGATGTCGATCAACGGCCTACTCACAGAAGTATTGGCCGACTTCAAGCCTAAGTCAAGAAAAATTATGTTAATGCCCCTAAACAAGTTTTGACCTAGTTTATAAAGGTCCTGCCATTGTTTAGACAGAGAGACACAAATTTTATATTACAAAAAGTATTCTTTCCAGTTTTTTTTAGTTTTCTTAGTAGTTTAGGGGAGAAGATCTGAACTCCTTCAAATATTTGTATTGAAAACCCATTATTTATTCTATGCATCATATTACTCAGTCTATCATTCTTGCTATGATTATGTCTGAGTAATTCTCTTATTTGATTTAGAGTTTATAATGGTATTGATTAATTAGCCCCAAAATAAGATTGCTAGGATGAAGAGATATCAATCTTTGGAATTGTGTTTAATGCTTGTATTCTAGAGTAGTTAACTAGAACCCTGAATTTAGGACATGGACAACTATTAGAGTATGTTTTGTGCCATAATTGATTCTATTGAACTAGGTTGTTAGATACATACGAGAGCTGGTTTAATTAACTTAGCGGATGACCTTTTTGTTTTATAACGGTCGATCGACACTAAGGCCTTCTCTGCATATTAATAATTCCCTTCATTCTATCCATTATAGGTCACTTGGCGGAAACCCTAGATCTATCTTTTTCATATTTGACGCAACTTAACTTATTTAGCCAATTTCCTTTTCGGATAAAACCTACAATAAAACTCCAAATTATTGCTTGCCTAGCTTAACCATTAGAATACATAAATCTATTGTGTGTCCTCGCTCTCTGTGGATTAGATCTCTAAATATTACAATTAGACCTATCTCGCCAAGAGTAGTTCATAGGGTTAATTTGATAGATTGCCTACTTTAAAATAAACCTTAACCCGCACGTTGTCAAATTTGCTGCTGTTGCCGGGGAGCAAGAATCGCCATTAGATTCATTTTCTAGGGTTTAGTTTAGGCCTTTTCTTTACTGCAAGTTACTGAAAACTTCTTCTTCTTGTCTTTCAGGTGCATACCCAGCAATACTAGAAGCAACAAGAACAAATAAGTACTCTTCTCCGACCTCTTTGCAATCGAACGTTCCATTCTCAAATAGATACGACAAGCATCGATCAACAGTAGCACTCAACCGCCGATTGACGCTCATTCACGACCAACATTTATCGACAGTACCCACGCGGCATCGATCAAAGGTATCTCGTGAGTTTAGATGGTTGCGACTTTAGTTGTGGTTCGAGATGAGAGAGGAGACATGTATGACCGAGAAGGTCGTCTACGTAATGCAACAGGTCAGAGAATTGGCAATCAGGGGGCTGTAATCCCTGAACCACAAGCAGACGCTGCAGAAGATTGACTTGAGGCTGCCACCCAAGCTGCTCAGCAGACACTGGCAGACTACAATCGTCCAGACTAGTTCTATGTTAACAGACCTGTTATTTGTCCTCCAGCTTTCCAGACAAATGATTTTGAGATCAAAGCGTCCTTTTTGCCCTTGTTGCGCATAAGCACCCTACCATGGTTGCGACATAAGCACCCGATCAATCATATGGAGCGGTTTGAGGATCTAGTATATGCTTTTAAGGCCAGTGGACTCCCTAAGGACTACTTATTCTGTAAGATGTTCAAGTACACATTTGCTGGAGATGCTTCGCATTGGCTTAAGCAACTACAACCAAGATCTCTGACATCTTGGACAGACATCAAGAATGCATTCATGCGCAATTTCTTTGATGATACACGAGCATAAAACTTGAGAAGGGGAATCGATACATTCACATAGGAGCCTGGAGAATCATTCATAAGCTCTTGGTTCAAAAAGGGATTATGATCAGAACTTATTTTATTGACTAACCACACTATAGCACCACTCTTAGACATGTTGATTGCAGAGATTACTAGAGATGCTGAAGTGGATCATTCTGCCATTAGATCACACTTACTAAGAAAGTTTGAAGGAACCAAAGTAGGTCTCCAACCTAATAATGACTACTTTTCTTGCTTTGGGCTTAGTATACATCAGATCAGATTCCTTCTGCAAGTTTATAAGGTACTAGTCTGTGTATTTCTTATTTCCCTTCTCTTTCTCTCTCTTAGGATCTATGTGGGAACCAAAATTTGCACTGTCGATTTTTGTTGAATTAGAAACGCAGGCTAAACCCTAGTTTCCCAGATGTCCCAGATATCTGCTAAATCACACGCCAATCAATCAGAATATGAAATAAAAATCGAAAACAAAGTAAGAATCTAATAGAGAAAAAATAGATGTCTTATTCCGAATTTGCGTATGAGCGTTTACAACAGGATATGATCCTTGTCTATGAAAGCCGTCAGCGAGATCCCTAGTTCAAACAACCTAAGACTGCAAAACCCTAGTTGAGTTGCAGCTCGAATTACAAAAATGGAAAGTTCTTTAAATGCTCTATGTGCTAAGCTATTTTTACTCTGAGTGGAGATTTTTGTGTGTCCTCTGCATCATCACCCTTGAAGTCCTTATATATTCCTCCAGAGGCGGTTTGCTCTTTCCCCTTCTGCCCTTGGTCGAATTTATCGCTTTGCGAAAATATTCCTTTTTTCCTCAATCTTCATGATTATCTTTAGAATCTTTACATTTATCCTTCTGTCCTGACATTTATTTTCCAAACTTAACATTTATCCTTTCCTGTAAAATAAAAGATAAACCGTCACAGTTTGGGCTTGATTTCGGATAAAATCGCGAGTAGGCCTTTAGCCGAGCTTTAGACCTCATAGGGCCATATTTGGACTTAGGCGTTTCTATGATTTTATCAAAAGAGCATTGCTAAGACGACGTCGTCTGAGAGTTAGGATCATTCATATGGGGCGTATGCCTGTAGGTGTTTAGTTAACCGTTACCGTCTCATACAATCGACCTGATCCTTTATCGAGAAAACGAGTTCTTTCGGTAAAGTTCCAATGTCAATCCTGATCGAGACGAAAAAATATAAGTTTGATAAGTATTGAAAGAGGGAGTTAACAAGGACGAGGTGAAAATAGATTGATTGATCCAACTTGCCGAACGAGCGAGTTGGATTGCTCGTGCTAGCTAACTCGCCCATTTGGCAAGTTGGTCGGCCCATGTGGCTTGATTTGCCCGTTCGACAAGGTGGACGTCTTTCTTGGCCATCTTCTCCGTCAGGGAATTAGATGATCAAGCTTTCAGTTGTATTGTCTTTCGGGGATACGTTTACCCGCGGTTTTTGGACAAAATCTTCCCGATGACTTGTATGTGTCGACCGCTCCTCTGTGGTCAATCGAGATTGGACCTCGATTTTTCCCGTTCCCCTTTTTCCGAGACATTATCTTTTTCTTTAACAAAGGGTGCATTTCTCGGGAAGTTTCTGACGTTGATTCTGTCGTGACCGATTTTGACCCCAACAGTTAGAATCGTAAGGTTCTAGCGAGCGGTGTTGGCAAGTTTGGTAAGTTAGGTGGAATCAACGTTTGAAAAGGTCCATTGAAAGTGGTCTACATATTCCTCTAAGAGAAGAATGCATTAGGTTTGGGGCTGCGCCTTGTGAAGGCTGCCTACGTACCCTTGTAAAAGGGATCAAGCCTTTCGTAGTTCGTTCCGCAATTAAGAATCTAACTTCATGTTTTCCAGTGAGACCTTTATGGTTTAGATGTGTGTCGTGTAGAGATGATCAGGTATGTTGCTGCCAAAAGCATTGTGTATCAGACCTTTGTCGGCGTCGAGACTAGCCTTATAGGCTGTTTATTTTGGCCGAGTGTGGCCGAATTTATGTTTTCGGGACAGACAGAGTGTGGCTTGGAATCCCGTCCGCTTTGCCACTTTTTAAATGAATAAACTTGGCTTTTTACTTGAAAAAGAGTTTAAGTAGATTCAGATTTTTGTTAAGTATAGAAGAAGGATACAAGTTGTCATCTCGCACCCAACTCTTTTGTGGATCGTCCTATTCGTTGCTCGTTCGAGATGTTTGAGAAGTTTTCCAAAGTTTCGAGGGCGTTTACATATGGGCGAAGAGACATGCTTTCAGGATCTCATATCTTTTTGATATCATGCCTTGAGACGTTAGAGACCAGTGTGCTAAGTTTAGGGCAATACCTAGGTCTAATCACCAAACTTCATATTACTTAAAAATATTACAACATAATAATAAATATTGTTAACAAAAGATATTTCAACAAGATAAAAATAATATATATATATATATATATATATATATATAATATAACACAAAAAGAAATCATAGTTTTGAATATACATGTCTTTAAGTCGGGTACAAGTGGGTTCTTACCGGGTCGAGTATATCCGGGTCGGTTCTTTTTGGGTCTGGGTCTATTCGGGTCAGTTCTCTTAGGGTCCGGGTCTATTCGGATAAAAGAAATTTAGACCCAAGAGGTACTTGTAAACTTTCGGTCCGGGTTCAGGTCGGGTCTTTTTAGACAGGTTCCGGGTCGGGTCTTCGGGTCCAGGTTAAAATGCCCATGCCTAACCCATTGTATATATTATAGTTTTATTCCTTTTAACGACACCGTCGAGGTGGCACTTTGGCTTAAAAAGAAAACCAAAAACTTTGTATACCATGAAATACCTTTGCGGTTAAAAAGACAAAGAAGAACAAAAAAAGCATTGAGGACAAAGTAGTAATCTGATAAAAACTATGGGATTTACCCCCTTTTTGGAACTACGCCAGGCGCTAGTCGGGCGGTAGTTCTGGGCCTAGCGAGTTACAGAGAAATCGGGGAGTACATGGAGATTAAGCGGTGCATAGAATATTAGTTAAATAACATATTTGCGTACTAAGTACAATTAAATCTTCCGCCGCAGATGGATATGTTTATGTAATAGTTGCAAAAGACCCGGGTTCAAATTCTGGAATACCCTTTTTGCGAGTTTATTTTTTTTTGTTTTTTAGTGAAGGGTAAAATTGTATTTTCAGAACTATCTTCTTCTTTGACCTATTTTACCTTCTTCTTTTACGTCTTTTTGTCTTCTTTTTAGTCGACGACAACCATTCTTTATAGTGAGTTCATTGACAACTGCTTTTCTCACATTGAGATCTAAGGTTATGAATGGAGGGGCATGACAAAGGCAGTTCTCCCTCACATGCAGTTCTCCCGCACTAAAATCACCATTCACGTTTTTCTGCTTTTCAAAAGCAGTTAGCGGGAGATCTGCATACAGTTCAATATTTTCTGTCTTTTTATGGACAAAGCAGGAGATCTGCATGCAATTTTCGTCCACTATACAATTCAAGCGGATCAAGTGCAGATCATATGTGAGAAAAGCAGATCAAGCAAATCAAGCAATTTATTATAGGTAGAATGGTAAAAACAATTCAAATAAAAATAGATTACCTATTTAAACGATAATAATTACAATAAAAGTTAAAATACATTATATAACACAGTACATATATAGTAATAATGTTGCATTAAAGCCATATTATTATAATTTTAAAATCCAAAATAAAAAAAATATTAGCAATTAACAAAATACATCTATTTTCATTAATATAGTTAAACCATAATACTATACATTAACATAATACATATTATAATTTCTTTTTGTTCACTAATTCATATTATAATTAAAAACATATTCACCATATAAATAAGAGAAATACCCTAAGATAGACTTACAAAAGTTTTTGTCATAAAAATAACTTTTAAGGAAAAAATGACCAAAATAACCTTTTTAAGTGATGTAAATATACGTTTATACCCTTCGGATTAACTAATCTAGGCTTAGGGTTTAGAGTTATGGGGTGGGGTTTTGGTGGTGAAGTTTAAAATTGAAAAAAAATAAAAAATATTAATTTTTAGAAAATAAAAAGGTCTAGTTTGGTCATTTTGGTTCTTGAAAGTTATTTTTGTGATAAAAACTTCAAAAAGAGTTATTTGAGAGATTTTCCCTATAAATAATTTAACTAAATATAATATTTATATAATGAAAGTAAAAGTAGAGATAAATAGACAATGAGAGTTTTTTGTATTGTCAAAGTTGTAAGTAAAACATAATGAAAATGTGCTCTTGATGAAAAAGATTAAATATATTAATAATTTGTTAATATATATGATGCCAATGTTTTAGTTATAATATGTATTATGTTATTGCATAGTATTGTGGTTTAAATATGTATATTAACGGAATATATATGTATTTCGTTAATTGCTAATGTTTTTAGAATTTTAATTTTAAAGTTACATTAACATGACTCCAGTGCAATATTTATTATTTTATGTATCATATTTATATATAATATATTTTTTATTATAATTTTTATATATAAGCTATTTATTTTGAACTGTTTTTATCACTCTAAATTGTACTAAACTGTTTGATCTGCTTGATCTGTTTTTCTCCTGCATGATCAGGTTGATCTGCACTTGATCCGCTTGATCTGCACTTGATCCGCTTGATCTGCAACGCTTGAACTGCTTTTACCAGGTATTTTCTTATTCATGTTTATTTGTTGTATAATAGTTTTAGTAAGTTTTACCTCCTTAAACTTTTTTCTTGTGTCAAAGACAGAGAGAGACACGCAGAAGATGACAGAGGGAGAGATGCAGCAAGTGAAAGGCAGTGGAGAGATTCGACTAAACATTGATGAGTCAGATTCAATTGAAGCTGCAGTTTATGACTTGGAAGAGCTTATTGTTAGAATTCAGTGGATACCCCGTTTGACCCGCCGCGGGGCGGGTGCGGGTCGAACAATTTGGAAAAATCGATTTGGGGGTGCGGATGCAGGTTATAAGTATTTTATGCGGGGCGGGTGCGGGTTGGTGGATTTTGCATTGCAGGTAACCGCCAACCCGCTAAACTTTTTTTTATTTTTTAGAACAGTATATAATTTTCTAAAAAGTACGATAATTTTTAAAAATAATAATTAAAATTTACAAAATATATAAATTTTAATTATAAATATATTATTTATATATTTTGAAGAAAAAATAAATTAAATAATTAGTTTTTAAGAAAATAAATATTACCCGCGGGTTACCCGCATAATTAGCGGGGCAGTGCGGGTATAAGTTTATC
Organism: Moricandia arvensis; assembly: GCA_905132765.1. Taxonomy (NCBI): domain Eukaryota; kingdom Viridiplantae; phylum Streptophyta; class Magnoliopsida; order Brassicales; family Brassicaceae; genus Moricandia; species Moricandia arvensis. The sequence continues at coordinate 39,660 of CAJHQP010001558.1, forward strand.
TGTTCGCGGGTTGTGCGGGTCGAAATTTCTGACAAAAAAAAATTTTAACCCGCGGGTCATGCGGGGCGGGTTTGACCCGCAACCCAGCACTATCTGCAACAAGGGATGAGAGAAAGAGACAGAGATGAACACAGAAAGATCGAAGCTTTAGGGCAATAGGGATTTACACAGGTTAGTAATGAAAACGTCATCGTTTCACATGTGAAAAAAATGTAAATGGGCTAAACGGGCTGTCCGTTTGTTTTTGTAAGAACCCATTTACGTTTTAACATTCCTATCCGACCCAGTTGGCTCAAAATCTCAGTTTTAATCGAAGAGTCATCCAATGTAGGATTTTGGTTTGGTTCCAATCTCGGTTTTCGATATCGGTTATGAAATATTTAGGTCTAGACGTGTTCGAGTCTCAGACAAATACGACTCTCTGAATCCAGACAAATATGACTAAGAACTCAGACTAGTACGACGACTAAGATGGCTGAAGTCTTCGACCACTCCTCCGACCACCGGTAATTTTGCCGCCTAATATTGACTTAAAATTTTAGGTTATATATTGATTATGGGTTCGATTGTGGCCTTGATTATGGATTCGATTTGAGAAATTATTAGCTAACATTATAAAATTTTAGGTTATATATTGATTGTGGGTTCGATTGTGGCTTTGCTTGTGGATTCGATTTGAGCAATTATTAGCTAACATTCTTTTCTCTTGGATTTGCTTGTCTGTATATATCACTAGATATTGTTCCTCCACCTCACCAATTACCACTTGATCTGTCATTTTATACAATGAAATGTAAGATGGACTCAATGTGCAATTACCCTGAGAGACTTGGTTTTATAGAGGGTAAACTTCCGAATAAGGCTGCATGGTTTAGGAATCACCCACAGTTCAAACACCTCTTCCATATCCCGAGAGTGAAGCATCATAAGCTCACAACACTGTGGGCTCTAGTTCTAAGGACAGCGTATATAGAGGACGATCAAAGTTGGTTTGTTGTGAATGTAGTTCCCATAAGATACTCCATTACAGAGCATGCTTTGCTTAGTGGAATGCGATGTGATGCACTCCCACCAAACTACGAGAAGATCTATGAAGAGAGGCATAGTTTGAGTCTGGAGTTTGCCAAGAAATATTTTCCAGATCCAAAAAGGTAGGTATCAAAGAAGTCCGTCGTTGTCTAGACAGCATGTCGGAGGATAATGATGATCTTAAGAAGATGGTGCTGCTTTTCTTTATCTCTTACATCCTTGTGAGAAGGAAGAACAAGTCCCAAGGTTATATAAAGCCGTTTTTCCTGATGGTTGTTGATAACCTCAGTCTCTGTGAAGTCTTTCCTTGGGGCACTGTATCATTTCGTTACTGCATAGAGTGTCTCAAAGATATGGGGACAGCTATTAGTACGTATATGTATACGTTACTTATTTATATTTTTCTATGAAATACCCAAACTGATACTAAAGAACTGATCCGAACCGAGCCAAAAGAAGCGAATGTCCATAATGAACGATTTTTTAATGGTCCCCAAAAACATACAATGCGCCAAAATATACGATTTTCTAATGGTACTCGAAAAGGTATTATAAAATATATATAACGAGGCACAATTTCGAAAATTCTTCTATTCGAAATTCAGTTGGCACCATCCAATCAGGTGTTTCTGCTAACGCCTCAGCACCGTGCTCCAAATATATTCTCGGCTACAACCTTAAAACATACACGTGCATATCCGTTTAAAAATACATAATGTCACGGTCATAGTCGTACATGTACGTTTACGTTGTGAAGCAAACGGACATGTCCGTGTATGTTGTAAGGTTGTCTCTGAGATAGGCGGTTGCATTCGAGAAGTTTCAGTTTCCGAGACTTTCTAATAGAAGAATTTATACCATATACGAATATATAGAATTTCTATTTCTCTGTTGACGGATTCAGTTGGGTGTTTCAGTTGGCGCCATCCGATCAGGTGTTTTTGCTAACGCCTACGCACCTGGCTCCAAATATAAAAAGACAGTATGATCAGAAAAATTCTATTCAAAAATATAACGAGGCGCAGTTTCGCTTTATATATGAAAGATTTTTTAATGGTCTCCAAAAACATACAATGCGCCAAAATATACGGTTTTCTAATGATTTTCGAAAAGGTATTATAAAATATATATAACGAGGCACAGTGTCAAAAATTCTTCTATTTTAAAATTCAGTTGTCGCCATCCGATTTATTAATGGTCCCCGAAAACATAAAATACGCCAAAATATACGGTTTTCTAATTGTTCTCGAAAAGGTATTATAAAATATATATAACGAGGCACAGTTTCGAAAATTCTTCTATTTGAAAATTCAGTTGGCACCATCCGATCAGGTCTTTCTGCTAACTCCTCAGCACCTTGCTCCAAATATATTCTCGGATACAGCCTTAAAACATACACGTACATATCCATTTAAGAATACATAATGTCACGTTCATAGTCGTACATGTGCGTTTACGTTGTGATGCAAATGGACATGTCCGTGTATGTTGTAAGGTTGTCTCTGAGAATAGGCGGTTGCATTCGAGAAGTAACGGGATGTACTAAGTTACTAAGTTAGATCTGGCCTCCTGCTGTAATCAAATCCAACATTTAGTAACCAACCAGTTACTAAGTTAGATCTGGCCTCCTGTCGTAATCTAACTTCCAAGTAACGGGAACCTGCTAGAAAAAAAGTCAACAACCAATCCCTAGTTAACCATATATACGCCTGAGTTCAATACTCGTGTAGTGTTAGACACTTAGACTATACAAGTATCATTAACCAGTCGACCAACAATTAGACAAGAACATGATCGGCCAACCAATGATACCGCATAGCTTCAATATCCACCACCCTTCACAAGCAATCACCCAAACAATATAACAATCAACTTCGGGTCTACACTAACCAAAGAGACACCAAGCCTAATCTGGTACCACATACAGAATTCAAACTCAATGTTAGAAATTGATCTACGGTTGGGTGAGATGGTTCCTGATACAAGCCTAAGCTGTCGAAGGCTGTATAACCTTAGTACAAGGGAGAATTGATCTAGCACAAGGGGTGATTCGGTCGTGTCTATATGTTCTTATATGGTATAAATTCTTTTATTCGAAAGTCTTGGAAACTGAAATCCTCGAATGCAACCGCCTATTCTTGGAGACAACCTTACAACATACACGGACATGTCCGTTTATGCAATACTTTAAACGGACATGTACGACTATGACCGTGTCATTTTGTATTCCGAGTGTAAGATATTTTTATAAGTTCTTATAATACCTTTTATATTTGCAGTCAATTAGAGAGTAGCATCAGGCTTGAAATATAAAAAGGTATTATAAAAACCTATAAAAATATCTTACACTAGGAATACAAAATGTCACGGTCATAGTCGAACATGTACGAATAAGTGTTGACGTAAACGTACATGTCCGCGTATTTTGTAAGGCTATCTCCGAGAATAGGCGGTTGCATTCGAGAAGTTTCAGTTTCCGAGACTTTCTAATAGAATAATTTTGTTCCATATAAGATCATATAGACACAAGAAGGGAGACGGCTGGGTGAGATGGTCCCTGATACAAGCCTAAGCTGTCAAAGGCTGTATAACTCTTAGTACAAGAGAGAATTGATCTAGCACAAGGGGTGATTCGGTCGTGTCTATATATTCTTATATGGTATAAATTCTTCTATTCGAAAGTATCGGAAACTGAAATTCTCGAATGCAACCGCCTATTCTCGGCAACAACTTTACAACATACACGGACATGTCCGTTTATTAAATAACTTAAACGGACATGTACGACTATGACCGTGTCATTTTGTATTCCGAGTGTTATATATTTTTATAAGTTTTTATAATACCTTTTATATTTTCAGTCAAGTAGAGAGTAGCATCAGGCTCGAAATATAAAAAGGTATTATAAAAACCTATAAAAATATCTTACACCAGGAATACAAAATGTCACGGTCATAGACGAACATGTACGATTATCTGTTGACGTAAATGGACATGTTCATATATGTTGTAAGGTTGTCTCCGAGAATAGACGGTTGCATTCGAGAAGTTTCAGTTTTCGAGACTTTCGAATAGAATATTTTATCCATATGAGAACATATAGACACTAGAAGGGCGACGGTTGGGTGAGACGGTTCCTGATACAAGCCTAAGCTGTCAAAGGCTGTATAACTCTTAGTACAAGAGAGAATTGATCTACCACAAGGGGTGATTCGGTCGTGTCTATATGTTCTTATATGGTATAAATTCTTCTATTCGAAAGTCTAGGAAACTGAAATTCTCGAATGCAACCGCCTATTCTCGGAGACAACCTTACAACATACACGGACATGTCCGTTTAAGCAATACAGTAAACGGATATGTACGACTATGACTGTGTCATTTTGTATTCCGAGTGTAAGATATTTTTATAAGTTTTTATAATACCTTTTATATTTGCAGTCAAGTAGAGAGTAGTATCAGGCTCGAAATATAAAAATGTATTATAAAAACCTATAAAATATCTTACACTAGGAATACAAAATGTCACGGTCATAGAGGAACATGTACGATTATGCGTTGACGTAAACGGACTTGTCCATGTATGTTGCATTTTAGAATAGGCGGTTGCATTCGAGAATTTTCACTTTCCGAGACTTTCGAATAGAATAATTTATTCCATATAAGAACATATAGACACAAGAAGGGCGACGGTTCCTGATAGAAGCCTAAGCTGTCAAAGGCTGTATAACTCTTAGTACAAGAGAGAATTGATCTAGCACAAGGGGTGATTCGGTCGTGTCTATATGTTCTTATATGGTATAAATTCTTCTATTCCAAAGTCTCGGAAACTGAAATTTTCGAATGCAACCGCCTATTCTTGGAGACAACCTTAAAACATACACGGACATGTCCGTTTAGGCCATTAGGTAAACGGATATGTACGACTATGACCGTGTCATTTTGTATTCCGAATTTAAGATATTTTTAAATGTTTTGATAATGCCTTTTTATATTTGCAGTCAACTAGTGTGTAGCATCCGACACCAAATATAAAACGGAGTTATTAAAACGTGTATAACAAGACATGTACCTTTATGTTGTAAGGTTGGCATTCCAAAAGTTTTGGTTTCCGAGACTTTCGAATAGAAGAATTTATACCATATAAGAACATATATAAAGCGAAACTGCGCCTCGTTATATTTTTGAATATAATTTTCCTGATCATAATGCCTTTTTATATACGGCTTTGGGGGGTGCGATGACTACTTTGGCTTACTTTTCCCGTATCGCTTTCGACCTGATTCTGTCCTGCTTTATTGTCCACGATATGTCCTCGGCTTATGTGACTTGTATGATAGGAATCGAGCATTATTTGAGGACAATTTTTAAGTCTCTCGAATGTGCTGACCAAAATTTTGGATTTCTTTTATAGCGGTATTACCCTTGTGTCGAGTGTTTGAGAGCTATCTCTACGAGAGGGCTTAGTCTGTTTAGGACGTTAAGAGTTTGTTGCGATCAGCAACAAACTTAATGGTAGATATAATCGTTTTTGAACCTCGCGAAGGATACATGTTAAAGAAGGCGTGTATGTTTTATAGTTGCGGACAGACTGTTTTTAAGGTGAGCATTCTGTTTCAGAAAGTTTTGATGAAAAAAAGTTCTCCGAGCATTAGCGACGTCTCAATGTGTCAAAGGTTGAGTTTTTCTTTTGTATGCCGCATTGGTGCTGATTTACTCCCGAACCGGAACATTGATCGACGGAACCTTCAGAATCTGTTGTTTTGTGTGAATCTTCCAACGTCGATTAACGTAGGGAAGCCAGCATTAATCGACAGTCTCAGCAACAGACCCCATTCGTTTACCAAGTCTGAGTGCTGGCCTATTTTTCAGACCTTCGATGATGGAGATTCAAGAACAGAACGCTGATACACCAGACCCAATGATGACAAAAAGGCATCCCAGAAGGAAACAAAAGATTCCCAAATATCTTCACAGAGAAGCAACTAACAAAGAAATTGATAGCTTTGCCAAAAGAGTTTTTAAAATTCCTTTAGATACCCAATTTGATGAAGCATATTATACTCATAGATTATGGATGTTTTTCAAGGAATCCAAGGAAACAGAAAATGACATAAAGCGCATGTTCAATGATCTCATAGAGAAGCTGAAGAAGAGGACCATTCTCAAGAAGAAAAGTTGTTGGGGTCAAAATCGATTACGATAGAATAACCGTAAGAAACTCACCGTTGAAATGCACCCTTTGTGAAAGAAAGAGATAATGTTTCGGAAAAGATGGGAACATGAAAAATTTAGGTTAACTCTCGATTTACCACAAAGAAACGGTCTGCACAAAGGAGCCACCAGGAAGAGTTTGTCCAAAGACCTTGGGTAAACGTATCCTGAACGAAAATACGACGAAACGACTAGAAGACTTTATCATTCAACTCTCTGGATGGTGGAGTTGGCTGAGCAAGACGTCCACCTCGTCAAACAGGCAAATTAAACCACAAAAACCGACCAACTCGCCGAATGGGCGAGTTGGTTGGCATGGCACGACAAAGTCGGCGAACGGGCGAGTTGGACGGCATGGAACGACCAACTTGCCGAACAGGCAAGTTAGGTGGAACTAGAAATCTGACTCACTCGTTCGGAAAGTCGGACATTTTCACCTCATCCTCGTTAACTCCCTCTTTCGACACTTAATCGAACTAATCTTTGTTCCGTCTCGATCAGGATGACATTGGAACTTCACCGAAAGAACTCCTTTTCTCAAGAAAGTATCGGGTCGATTTTATGACACGGTAACGGTTAACTAAACACCTAGAGTCACACACCCCATACAAAATACCCTAAACTCTCAGACGACGTCATCTTAGCTATGCTCTTTCGATAAAATCGTAAAAACGCCTAAGTCAAAAAGCGGCCGGATGAGGTCTAAAGCTTGGTTACAGGCCCACTCGCGATTTTATCTGAAATCAAACCCAAACTTGTGACGGTTTATCTTTTATTTTGCAGGAAGGGATAAATGTTAAGTTCGGAAGATAAATGTTAAGTTTCCGAAGATAATCATGAAGATCGAGGAAAAAAAGAATATTTTTGCGAAGTTATATATTCGACCAAGGGCAGAAGGAGAAAGAGCAAACCGCCTCTGGAGGAGTATATAAGGACTTCAAGGGTGATGATTCAAGACACACCAAAATCTCCACTCAGAACAAACATAGCTTACCACTTAGAGCATTTAGGCAACTATCCGTTTTTGTTATTCGAGCTGCGACTCAACTAGGGTTTTGCAGTCATAGGTTGTTAGAACTATGGATCTCGCTGATAGCTCTCATAGCCAAGGCTCCTATAATGTTGTAAACGCTCATACGCAAATTTGGAATAAGACATCTATTTGCTCTCTTTTCGATTCTTACTTTGTTTTTGATTTTTATTGCATATTCTGACTGATTGACGTGTGGTTTAGCAGATATCGGGAACCTCTGGGAAAGTAGGGTTTACCCTGCGTTCATAATTCAACGGAAATCGACAGTGCAAATTTTGGTTCCCACAGTGTGGCGCTAGAAGGAGGGGGGGGGGTGCAGATCAATCTAACTCTCAACCATTAACGCTCAATCTAACCATGTCAAATCTCAACAACCAACAGCCTCGTGCAACGAACGTCACTGCAGTCAACACCGACACAAACACCGCAGCGTTCGAGGAGGTGAAGAATGTTCTCGACTTTTGAGAAGAAGTCGGCAGATCAGGATAAGGTCATGAACTCCCTCGCTAAACAGGTTGAAACCCTTACAGCGAGGAACATGGCCATCTTTCCGCTTGGAACAACCTGAATCCGCTGAAGAAGATTTTACTTCGCAACAACTTTGGACCGGTTTGACAACGAGCATGGCAAACCATCTGTACAAAATCCCGTTGAAGTAACCCCAGCACCAACGCGGAAGAATTTGGGAGATCTTCCTCCAACTGAAGAAGATAAAGAGGGTGGAGAAGTCAAAGCGTTGACGGGGAATCTATGCGCAGTGAGTCCGAACTTATGGATGAAGACGCAGACATACATCCACGCCGTACAAGGAGTTGAGCAGCTCGAGAGAATCCCAGTTTGACAACCCTATGAACGAAGTAGAAGAAGCTATCTTTTGGAAAGAACAAGAAGAACTGGCCGAGGAGCAAACTCGGAACACTCGCAGCAAACTCGGAGCACTCGCAGCAAACACCGACAAAGTCGGAAATCTCCTAGCAAAAGTTCCAAAATTCTTGATCTCCGCGATGATCTCATGAAACGGTGGCCGAAGTCAGGGAGGTGAAGTCCCAGATCCACCACACTTCTAGCACTGCACCGGAGATTGATATGATGCTCGAAGAGGCTCGTAAAACGCCCTTTACTACTCGTATCACCGAAACTAGAGTTTCCGGTTCTGGGAAGGTCAAAGTGATGCAATACGACGGAACTACTGACCTTTACGCACACCTACAGGCTTTTCAGGTCGCAATGGGTAGAACCAGGTTCAGAGAAAATGAACGAAACACCGCTGAATACTGCCTCTTCGTAGAAAACCTATGCGGAGCAGCGCTAGAATGGTTCTCCCGCCTCAGACGAAATTCCATCGGGAACTTCTGCCAGATCGCCTCAGAATTCCTAAAACAATACTCAATGTTCATAGATCGATAAACCTCCAACGTTGTTCACTGAAGCTTATCCTAGAGAGAGGACAACACTATCTGCGACTTCATAAAACGGTTCAAAACCGTCATGGCTAGAGTCAGCGCGATAAGTGACAAAGTAGCGATAGACGCACTTCAAAAAACGCTCTATTCAAGTCGAAGTACAGAAAGTGGATAACTTTGGAAAAGCATCATACAATCCAGCATGTGCTTCACAAAGCCAGATATTACATCATCATAGAAGAAGAGACGAAGATCTTGCCAAGAAATTGGAAGCCAACAAAGATTGCGTCGAAGGATCCGGGGTCAGATCAGAAATTAAAAAATAAAAACCCTCGCAACGACAGAAGCACCCAGCGTGGAGACGGAGAAAAACTAGGAGCACTTAGCTACGCTATTAACTCCGGATTCAGAGCAACGACGGACGATGGGTAACACGTGGACCCAAAATCTCAATTACGACGAAGACGCCTTCTGTGACTTTCACCAAAAGCGCGGAAACTCGACCATTAACTGCGAAGTTCTCGGCGCGAGATTGGCCGCAAAGCTGCTCTCAGGAGAACCCGTAGAAGTCTCCTACGTGAAATATCTCATCCGCGACTCAGATCGCCCCCCCCCCCGGAAAACGACAGGACTCCTCAAATGGAGAAACCTTCCCAAGGGGACCAATCACGAGAAAAGCGCAGAAGAAGGTAGGACGAGAAGGCAACGACAACAACCGTCGCAGTGTAAACATAAGCATCGGAGTATCACAATTCTGCAGCAACACCGTCTCGGCCATAAAAGCTTATCAGCGCAAAGCTGAGACAAGACCGAATTCGACAATCTGGCCTGCAATCAATGACACTCCGAAAGGAGCATTCACTTTCGACGAAGAAGAAGCCAGAGGAATCTATCATCCACACTGCGATCAATTCGTAATCGAGCTCGTAATAAGATATCTCGAAGTCGCTAGGGTTCTCATCGACACCGGAAGCAGAGTAAACGTCATCTTTCAAGACACTCTCAAACGAATGAACATCAAGTTAGGCGAAGTTGTACCATCATCTAAGCCTCTAACCAGTTTCTCTGCACGACATCAATGACCCTCGGATCCATCAATATTAACACGTTCCTAGGACGCTTCTCTGGATTGTTTGGGATAGATCCTTGCGTAAACGAATCAAAAGACTCAAGTTTACCAAGGTATGTGGATCGATTGGTGACACAAAGAGGTGTGGATGATCTCCTTGATACTCCTAGGCACTAGATCGGATATGACACACCAAACTAGAACCCTTAGTCGCCGGATATGACTCACCAGCAAGCTCTTGCACTCGACAAAGATCAGAGAAAAAGAGAGAATACAAAAGGTTAAAGATAAAAGACTGCGTGCCTTAGAATGAGGTTTACACGAGTTTAAATAGAAAGCAAGGAACATGCTCCTTTAGGTTTCGAGAACATAATGAAATAAAAACCATAGTCTAAACTTAAACTAAGATAGAAATGTGGTCGGTCCTATTATGCATACATATCATGCATATCCTAAGATACATCAACTAGGTGATTTGTGAAGCAAACTAAGCCCTCGTTAAAAACCTAACTTTAGAAAACCCCTTGGGACAAAACCAAAGGTAGGGAAAAAGAGCACACTTAGGTTGCTTGCCTTGTTGATGATCAGTTTGATAGAAGGGTAGCTTGAATGGTGGTGAGTGTGTCTTGGTTGATCAAGCTCCGGCCAAGACAATCTTCTTGTATGAATGACATCTTAAGTAATCCTCCAATACCTTCCTTGAGCTTCTTTGATCTGGAACGAGTCATAGGCCCTTCTGGAATGGACAAGGCATCTTCATCAATTGGTTTGTCCATCAGCTCATCATCTCCATTAGTTGGATGGTCCATGATCACATCATCCCCTCCCTCTTGAAAGGGATTTGTCCTCAAATCTGGCTCATCTGCAACAAAAGGGATCAAGTGAGTAATGTTGAAGCTATTACTCACATCATACTTACCTTGGAGGTCCAGCTTGTAGGCATTGTTGCTGATCTTCTTTATGACCTCAAAAGGTCCATCCACTCGCGGCATCAGTTTAGATTTCCTTTCATTTGGAAATCTTTCTTTCCTTAGATGCATCCACACTTGGTCACCAACTTCAAACACCTTCTCACGTTTGCCTTTGTTGGCATGTTTGACATACTGCATTGTTTTATCTTCAATGTTGCGCCTAGCTTGTTCATGAATCTGTTGTACCATCTCAGCCTTTTTCTTGCCATCCAGACTAACTCTTTCACACTCAGGTAAAGGCATTAGATCCAAAGGAGAGATGGGATTGAACCCATAAACAATTTCAAATGGTGAGTACTTAGAAGCAGAATGCATAGCATGATTATATGCAAATTCACAATGAGGCAAATAGTCTTCCCATGATTTCAAGTTCTTTTTAATTAATGCTCTCAAAAGATTTCCTAGTGTTCTATTGACTACTTCAGTTTGTCCATCAGTTTGTGGATGACATGTGGTTGAGAATAATAACTTAGTGCCTAGCTTAGACCAAAGGGTCTTCCAGAAATAACTTAGAAATTTAGCATCTCTATCTGACACTATAGTTCTAGGCATGCCATGCAAACGGACTATCTCTTTACAGAACAAGTTGGCTACGTGAAATGCATCATCAGTTTTGTGGCAAGAAATGAAATATGCCATTTTTGAAAACCTATCTACCACAACAAAGATAGAATCCTTTCCAGTTCTAGTTCTAGGCAGTCATACAATGAAGTCCATAGAGATATCATTCCATGGATGATAAGGAATAGGTAATGGAGTGTACACACCATGAGATTGGACCTTAGATTTAGCTTGTTTGCATGTTGCACACCTTCCACAGATTCGTTCAACATCTCTCTTCATGTGTGGCCAAAATAAGTGATCGTGCAAGACCTTAAGAGTTTTGGCAATCCCAAAATGCCCCATGAGGCGTCCTCCATGGGATTCCCTGACAAACAAATCTCTCAAAGAGCAGTTAGGTACACACAAGCGATTGTCATAGAATAGGAACCCATCCTGTCTAAAATAATGCCCAGCAGCAAATTTTTCACATGACTTGTATGCATCCCCAAAATCCTTGTCAGTTTCATACATACCTTTGAGTTGTTCAAATCCTAATAGCTTGGCATCAAGAGTGTTCAAGAGTACATACCTTCGTGATAGTGCATCAGCAACTATGTTTTCTTTACCTTGTTTATACTTGATGACATAAGGGAAAGTCTCAATGAACTCCACCCACCTGGCGTGTCTCTTGCTGAGCTTGCTTTGTCCTTTTAGATACTTGAGGGATTCATGATCCGTGTGGATCACATACTCTTTGGGCCAGAGGTAATGCTGCCATGTTTGCAAAGCTCTGACTAATGCATACAACTCTTTGTCATAGGTGGCATAGTTGAGAGTTGGTCCTCCAAGTTTTTCACTAAAGTACGCAGTAGGTCTCCTTTCCTGCATTAAGACAGCACCAATACCAATTCTTGAAGCATCACATTCTATTTCAAAAGTTTTGGTAAAGTCAGGACGTATAAGAAGAGGTGATTGAGTAAGCTTCTCTTTTAGGCATTGGAAAGCCTTCTCTTGTGCTTCTCCCCACTTGAATCCGACATCCATCTTTATCACTTCAGTTAAGGGGGCTGCTATGGTTCTAAAATCCTTGACAAAACGCCTATAAAAGCCAGCAAGTCCATGGAAACTCCTTACTTCACCTACTGTCTTAGGACTCGGCCATTCTTGAATTGCTTTCACCTTTTCTTGGTCGACCTTTACTCCATCTGCACTGACAACAAAACCTAAGAAGACCAAATTATCTGTACAAAAAGTACACTTCTTCAAGTTTGCAAACAACTTCTCTTTCCTCAAAACATTAAGAACTGACCTAAGATGCTCAATATGATCTTCCATGTTCTTGCTATAGATTAAGATGTCATCAAAATATACTACCACAAAGATGCCTATGAAAGATCTAAGCACATGGTTCATCAACCTCATGAATGTACTAGGTGCATTTGTAAGCCCGAATGGCATGACTAACCACTCATATAGACCATGTATAGTTTTGAATGCAGTTTTCCATTCATCACCCTCTTTCATTGTAATTTGATGGTATACAATTTTTAAATCTATCTTAGAGAAAATGCATGAGCCATATAATTCATCTAGCATGTCATCTAGTCTAGGAATAGGGTTGCGATACTTCACTGGTATGTTGTTTATTGCTCTACAATCAACACACATGCGCCAGCTACCATCTTTCTTAGGCACAAGGAGCACTGGAACTGCACATGGGCTCAAGCTTTCTCGGATGTGGCCCTTCTCCATCAGTTCTTCTACTTGCCTTTGCGATTCCTTAGTTTCAACCGGGTTAGTTCTGTAGGCTGGACGGTTTGGGAGTGTTGATCCAGGAACAAATTCAACTTGGTGCTCAATTCCACGAATGGGTGGTCATCCAGTGGGATTGTCTTCCGGAAACACATCTTCAAATTCCTGTAAAAGAGAGACAAGTTCACTCGGGTATGCCGGTGGAAGATAAGTAGTGGTTAGTAGAGATTCTTTAAAGACAAGCAACAGAACATGAGTTTGTGAATAGAGAGTTCTTTTGATTTCTCCCTGTTTGGCATAAAAGTTATGCTGCTTGCTTTGGTCTGGTTTGAGGTCGATCTCTTTCTTCTTTTGGAGCTGACGTTGATCTTGTTGAACCTCCTTAGGAGTTAGAGGTACCAAGGTAGTTTTCCTTCCTTTGAACTCAAAGGAATGCTTGTTGGTGTAGCCATCATGTACCACACGCCTATATGACTGCCAAGGCTGTCCAAGGAGGATGTGACTTGCTTCCATTGGTAACACATCACACAGGACTTCATCCTCATATCTTCCAATGGCTAGAGGCACCATCACTTGACTGGACACCTTCATCTCACCTTCCTCATTGAGCCATTGTAGTCGGTATGGTTTTGGATGCCTTTGAACTTTCAGTCCAACTTCTTTACCATTGTTTCACTAGCAACATTAACACAGCTTCCACCATCCACAATGAGACTACAAACCTTTCGTTTCACCAAACACCTCGTATAGAAAAGGTTTTCACGTTGCTCAAGTTCCTCAGTCTTGGTTTGTAGGTTCAAGAGTCTTCTAGCCACCAACAATCTTCCTTTTACTGGTTCTTCTACATATTCTTCCTCAGACTCCTCATGATCATCCTCGGGTCTATTGTCCTCAAACTCATACTCTCCATTCTCCAATAAGATCATGATGCGTTTGTTGGTTCACTCATTGGCATAGTGCCCTCTTCCTTGGCATTTGAAGCACTTGACATCCCTAGCTCTTGAACTGGTAGCTTTGGCCTTTCCTTTATCTTTCCCAAAGATGGCACTTGGTTTTGTTTCTTCTTTAGGATATGGCTTATTCTCCTTAGTGTAGGCTGGTTTCTCCTCTTTAGGTGTTAGATACCTTGAGGCTCCATAGTTGGAACGAGAGTGTACCTTCCTCTTGAGTTGTTGTTCCACAAGTATAACTTTGTGCAACATCTCTTCTAGCTCAACATAGTGCTGCATCTCAACATTGTCTTGTATCTCTCGGTTGAGTCCTCCTAGAAACCGTGACATAGTGGCTTCTCTATCTTCAGAAAGGTTTGCTCTCAACATCAGTAGCTCCATCTCTTGAAAGTACTCTTCTACGGTCCGTGATCCTTGGGTGAGCTTCCTTAGTTTCTGATGTAGTTTGCGGTGATAATGACTTGGGACAAACCTTTTGCACATCATGGACTTCATCTCTTGCCTTGATTCAACTGGATACTCCTGGTTTCGTCTTCTAGTGGTTACCAACTGATCCCACCAGCTCAAAGCATAATCATAGAACTCAGTGGCTGCTAGTTGTATCTTTTGAGCTTGAGTGTACTGCTGACAATCAAAGACCAAGTCGATCTTCTTCTCCCATTCCAATTAAGCATCCGGATCTGCCTTGCCATGGAAAGGGGGTATCTTCAGTTTTAGTCCAGCAAACTCATCCTTTTGGTGTCTCCTACCATCATGATCACGCCTATGCCTTCTCCTACTATCTGTAGAAGCAGAACTATGATAGCGTTCATAGTAGTTGTCAGTCTCTTGTGAACCAGCATGTTCTTGACGTGTGGAGTTTGCCCTTTGTCTTCTAGGCTCATTGCTAGTGCCTTGTCCAGTAGTTTGTCTGATCTCTTGCATAAGTTCATCTCGCAACTCCTTCATGTTAGGCTTCATTAAGTCTCTCATGGTTGAGATCATAGTCTGATTGAGTTGTTGGGTCATGGCCTCCATCAACAGCTTGTTCCTTCTCATCAGTGCAGCTTCCTCATCTGATTCATTCCCCATTGTTCCTGGAACGAAACAAACACTCAACCAGTAAAGAGTTCAAATCGAAACGGCAAAAGGAAACAAGTTTACTTGAACAAGAATTTTTGAAACAAGAAACTTGATCAACAAGTAATGCATTCAAATCGATCACTCCAAAGGATTTTGATCAAACAAAGATCAGAAAACTATCAAAGACACAATCGATTAAGGTTCTAATACAGTTTGATGATCTATGAATCAACAGAATGGATCAAAACACAAGCAAGCTTTTCAATTTACGGATCACAAACTTGTAACGTAAACAACAAGTATTCGAAAAGGTTTTAAAAAATCCGTGATCTAGACTTGTAAATCAATCAACTTTCCACGAAATAATCAAAGATCAATCGATTTAAAACAAGTATAAGAATAGATCAATCGATTTTCAGATCAGAGAACAGTGATCAATCACAACAACATAGTAGATGAACCGATCACAGATTGAATCGATGAACACACTTTTAGATCTATCAGTTTTATCAATCAAACGATCAGATTTATCAATAGAACTCACAAGGATGAATAAATCAATCGATAAACACAAGAACAAGATCAGATCAGTCGTTATAATCAACACAAAGCATAAATCGATCAAAAACTTAAGAGAATATGAAAAGATCAGATCAAAAACAGAAAGGATAACAAGAACTCCCCTTCCAGAGATGCTATGATACCACTTAACACGTTCCTAGGAGGCTTCTTTGGATTGTTTGGGATAGATCCTTGCGTAAACGAATCAAAAGACTCAAGTTTACCAAGGTATGTGGATCAATTGGTGACACAAAGAGGTGTGGATGATTTCCTTGATACTCCTAGGCACTAGATCGGATATGACACACCAAACTAGAACCCCTAGTCGCCGGATATGACTCACCAGAAAGCTCTTGCACTCGACAAAGATCAGAGAGAAAGCGAGAATACAAAAGGTTAAAGATAAAAGACTGTGTGCCTTAGAGTGAGGTTTACACGAGTTTAAATAGAAACCAAGGAACATGCTCCTTTAGCTTTTGAGAACATAATGAAATAAAAACCATAGTCTAAACTTAAACTAAGATATAAATGTGGTCGGTCCTAATATGCATACATATCATCCATATCCTAATATACATCAACTAGGTGATTTGTGAAGCAAACTAAGGCCTCGTTAAAAACCTAACTTTAGAAAACCCATTGGGACAAAACCAAAGGTAGGGAAAAAGAGCACACTTAGGCTGCTTGCCTAGTTGATGATCAGCTTGATAAAAGGGTAGCTTGAATGGTGGTGAGTGTGTCTTGGTTGATCAAGCTTCGGCCAAGACAATCTTCTTGTATGAATGACATCTTAAGTAATCCTCCAATAGCTTCCTTGAGCTTTTTTGATCTGGAATGAGTCATAGGCCCTTATGGAATGGACAAGGCATCTTCATCAATTGGTTTGTCCATCAGCTCATCATCTCCATTAGTTGGCTGGTCCATGATCACATCAAATATACCCGTTGCGGCAAAAGAAGTCACCAAGATCTTCGATTTCGTTGTCGTCGACCACCCTGCCATCTACAACGTCATCATGGGGACGGCTTGGCTAAACACTATGAACGCAGTCCCATCGATTTACCACTTAGGCATTAAGTTCCCAACTCAAAATGGGATTGCCATAATTTGGGGCTGCCAGAAGCAGTCAAAACGTTGCTCTCTGGCCGAGCACAAGCTAAGACAAATCACGAACACGACGATGGCAAAGACCAGCGCCCGAATATAGCCTAGGCATCAGCCGAAAGTACTTCGGGCAAAGACGACCCAGAACTGTCGACTCTAGCAACGACCAGCGAACAACCAGTTCCAGTGCTCTACGCGCTCAACCCATCAAAAAAAAACAAATCCAACGGAAGACGTTTACTTAGCAACTGACACAGTTGACGAAAACACAACGGCCGAGTAAACAGACTCGCCCAAACAAACATAACTACGAGATGGCTTGATCCTCGAAAGAGGTACGTAGGCAGCTCGTCAAAAGACGAGTTCAGCTATCCCCTCTCTCTAAAAACGGGGGGGGGGGGATACATATACGAACACTCGTATATTCTCACATTCAGAAATAAAAAAATTTGCATTGTACTCCACATATTAAAAAAAAATCAACAATAAAGCCTTCTTTATAAATTCATACACGAGCAAAAAATATTATCTCACCATCCAAGAAATGGAAACTCGCGAAAAATCATTCTTCCTCGGCCTCCACCGTGTCGGGAGAAACAGGAATTGGGTCCCACTGTTCCCAAATCCTCTCCTCGATCCGAGGAATAGCAAAGTCCCTATCCCTCTCATTCATGGGCCCTGTTTTCCTCGCATATTCGGCACCAAACGATTAATCAGAAGCTTGCGTGAGGTATAGCCTGCCCACAGCGCCGCAGCACTTGCAATAATCTCCGAAGTCCTTGTAACCATTCGTAAGTTCCTCAAATTCATGCGAGAACTTTTCACGATTGGTTTTCATGAATTCGGCCATTTCCCTCTTCCCTCGCATATAGGCACGACGAACCTCCATCGCGACCAACTCCCTCTCACAATGGCGGGAACTTTCCAATTCACCTCTCAGAGGAGAGATCTCTTTATTGGCCGTCTCAGCCCCGAACTGATCCATGCGTGCCTCATGGCAGCTCGCGTCAAGTGCTCGGTTCATCATAAGGAGACCTTGTGAACTATCTCGAAGTCAAGAAAACGTTCGTCCTCGAAAAAGAATAATAAAATTTTACCCCGTTGACCATCCTTGATGCTTGGGTAAACTCCGGGGCCTCGCTAGATCCACCTGCGCCCGGAGGACAATCAAAACCAAGCAGCTCATCGAGATCGTCTAGTTCTCCACGACTCCCACCTACCTAACTATTTGGGTAATCTCTTAGTATATTATCGGAGGAACACCGCTCGTTAGCCACTTCATCCTCGACAACAATGTGTTTGTGATTCCGACTCTTCGGTCTTTCTTCTCTTGTGCTAACCGCGCAAGGAAAAAATCCATCCATGGACGCCTCTGATCCTTCCTCAACCGGCAGATCTGGCTGGTACCGAGAACGGTGGAGAGCAACAGCACGACGGACCCTTTTGGGGTTAAACATTGCCCAAAAACATAGGCGACCGTGAAGCAAGTCTCGGATGATATCCATACCTTCTTGACTCGGTGGGAAAAGATTGGTCTCTGAAATCAAAAGATTGGGAAAATGTAAACAAAACATATCAGAGATCGAACTTCACGGAAACAAAAAAAAAAGAGAAAGGGGGCTACACTTGATCAAGGATACCTTTCAGACCCCATCTAGTCCTGAAGATGGCCTGGTCGTTTGCTTCTACAGATGCATCATCAACTCGGATGAAAAATAAGTGCTTCTGCCATTCATGATAGTTCGACACGATTCGCATATGATCGTTATCCCCGACCGGGGCCTCAACTGGATTATGGATGACTTCCCCGACTAGTTTAAGCAAAGTGTCGAGATGGTTGGCATCAAGGGTTATACCCAACTCGTAACTCAGCACGAGGATCCTGATAATATGCTGCAAACCACACAGTTTTATTTGACTAATCGATACCTTGGAACAATCAAGAAGTCGCGCTATGACCTCTGGAATAGGAAACCACAAATGGCATTGCGTACACCTCGTAACACGAAATTAAACCCTCAGGTGGAAACTCAGCGACCTCTCCAGCTTTCGGAAGCCAAAACTCGACTGATTTAGGAACTCAGCAATGGATCCGGATGGTATCCAGCCCATTCGGACAGCTTTTTCTGGGACAACCCTCTTTGGGTTGGCACAAAACGGAGGCGGGGGGGGGGCACGTCTCCCTTGGCCGTCCAGAACACCTCGGCTTCTTCAGGATCAACCGAGTGAGCCGAGAATTCCACCTTTGGCACAGCATCATTGTGTTGCGAGCTGGAACCATCGGGGACAGAACGGTCGTCACAATATTTTGAGGAAACCTTTCTTCTCGAAGACATAACATTCTTGTTACCAAAGAAATGAAAGAGAGGAGAAAGTTTTTTGATTCTTAAAAAAGTGTGTGGAAATGTGCAAGTGAAGATTTTGCAAACCCACTCTACATACTTATAGAAGAAATGATTCGCTATTTTACTGGCATGCTTCAGACGTCGGATTCCGCCTAATTCATCCAATATGCTTAAAAACACTCGCAAGAAGATCACAGTTCTGACGAGCTGGTGGGCTAACTATTGGGGTCAAAATAGGTTACGACGGAATCAATGTTAAAAACTCACCAGAAAAATGCACCCATTGTGAAAGAAAGAGATAATGTCTCGGAAAAAAGAGGAACATGAAAAATCAAGGACCAATCCCGATTTACCAGAAAGGAACGGTCTGTACAAATGAGCCACCAGGAAGAGTTTATCCAAAGACCTCGGGTAAACGTATCCCCGAACAACAATACGACGAAACGACTAAAAAGTTGATCATGCAACCCCCCAACAGTGGAGTTGGCCGAGCAAGACGTCCAGCTCGTCAAACAGGCAAATCAAACCACGAAAACTGACCAACTTGCCCGTTCAGCGAGTTGGACTGCACAGACCATACAACTCGCCCGTTCGGCGAGTTGGACAGCATGTCACAACCAACTCACCCGTTCGGCGAGTTAGGTGGCATGAGCAATCCGACTCGCTCGTTCAGAAAGTTGGATCAAGCAATCCATTCCACCTCATCCTCGTTAACTCCATCTTTCGACACTTGGTCAAACTTATCTTTGTTCCGTCTCGATCGGGATTGACATTGGAACTTCACCGAAAGAACTCGTTTTCTCGAGAAAGGATCGGGTCGATCGTATGAGACGGTAACGGTTAACTAAACACCTAGATTCATACACCCCATATGAAAGACCCTAAACTTTTGGATGACGTAGTATTAGCAATGATCTTTCAATAAAATCGTCAAAACGCCTAAGTTAAAAAAGGTCTGATGAGGTATAAAGCTCGGTAAAGGCCCACTCGCGATTTTATCCGGAATCAAGCCCAAACTTTGTGACAGTTTATCTTTTATTTTGCAAGAAGCGATAAATGTTAAGTTTGGAAGATAAATGTCAAGATCAGAGGACAAATGTTAAGTTTCCGAAGATAATCATGAAGATCGAGGAAAAAAAGAATATTTCTGCGAAGCGATAAATTCGGCCAAAGGCAGAAGTGGAAAGAGCAAACCGCCTCTGTAGGAGTATATAAGGACTTCAAGGGTGATGATTCAAGACAAACGAAAATCTCCACTCAGACGAAACATAGCTTAGCACTTAGAGCATTTAGGCAACTTTCTGTTTTTGTTATTCGAGCTGCGACTCAACTAGGGTTTTGCAGTCATAGGTTGTTAGAATTAGGGATCTTGCCGACATCTCTCATAGCTAAGGCTCCTATCCTGTTGTAAACGCTCATATGCAAATTTGTAATATGACATCTATTTGCTCTCTTTTCGATTCTTACTTCGTTTTTTCGATCTTTATTGCATATTCAGACTGATTGTCATGTGGTTTAGAAGATTTTTGGGACCTCTTTGTAACTAGGGTTTACCCTGCATTCTTATTTCAACGGAAATCGACATAGCAAATTTTGGTTCCCACAAAAGTGACCCTAGGAAATTTGAGATTCCATGTTTTGTCAAAGGTCACGAGTATCCTAGCTAACGCCCTTGAAATGGACTTTTTACAATCCTAGATCAAAGTAGTAAAAGAGTGTCAATCCGATCCTAAGTGATTTCAAGGCAATGAGGATACATGCTAATGCTTAATCCAAGTGCAATCAAGTTTTGAATGAGATCAAGTAACAGTTAACTAAACAAGTAAACGAAATAACTAAAACTTGCAATCAAGGTGATCAAGTAGGACTCATGAGCTTAGGCGTTTGACTTCAAGTGACTAAGTTCCAACCTACGGGCTTCAAGCTTTCAAACAAAAGACTTCCTTAAGTCTAGAACACTAAGTTAGGTTAGTTCTTTCTCAAGATACTAACCCCTATGCTATAGTGGATTAAACATCAACTCCCGTTGGCTTAATACACTCAAACATGCAGTCTAATCAAGTCTAATAACCATCTAACAATCCCAACATCAAATCTCTTTGGTTGCTTGTGCTAGAGCTTAGATGAGCCGGTTCAGACATTTCATCGAACACCTTCCGGGTGAGAAATGCCTAAGGATCTAGATTAAGATTAGCTAAGTCTAATCTAGCATTAAACACACTCAACAAGCAAGGAAACAATAGGTCTAATACTAAGAACCCCTAGATCTTCACTTAATCACTCTAATGACCCTAGCCAATGAACCAAAAAGGAAACTACTCACTAATAGACATGACAAACCCAACAACAATGGATGATTGAAGGTTAATTATGATTAACGGACAGATTAAAGCAAAGAACACAAGATTAGATGATGAAAATATGATCAAGATTGAAACTTTCACCAAAATAGGTATGTGTTCAAATGACAAAACCAAAATACCCTTTAGATTAGGGTTTAGAAAGTATTTATACGTCTTCTTAAAAAGCTAACAGGCCCAATTAACATACTAAAAGGGCCCAACAAAACAGTAAAAGTCAGACTGAAAGAGAGCTTGGCGTGGGTACACCCACCCGCGGCGTGGCCTTGCGCTACTCGAGCCTTGGTCGCTCTGCTTGCGCGCGGGTGGCATACCCCACAACCACATGTCGCACTGGTTGGGGTTTGGTTGGCTTGTTTGCGAACGGGTAACATGCCCCGCGGCCCTTGGTCGTGCTGGTCCTCCTCGGTTCTCTGTGTTCCCCCGCGGGGAACATCACCCGCGGCCATTGGTCGGCCCAAGTCTTCTCGATTCCTCACTTCTCCGTGTGGGTGTTCCTACCTGTAGTGGTTGCTCGGGTCAGTCAGAGCGGGTGGCTCAACCCGCAGCAGATGGCTGCAGTGCACGTACATGCCTCCTTCTTCTCCATGTTGGCTCCTTTGTGCTCCCAAACATTCTCAAATTCATCCAAGGGTACTCCAACACCTGAATGAGACGTATGCAATGCAAATGATACCTAAGAATGCCTAAATGCTACTCTAAATGATCAAAATGTACAATGATGTGGGTCTATCAGATCTTGAATAGTTACTCTGAAATTGATTTACACTTTCATATTTCGTATAATGTTCAAATTTCTCATGATTGTTTCGTTATAATCTTCATGTTTGTATTTGGGATGGAGTCTCTACTTGATTTTAGTATCTATAGGTCTTACGGATCCTATCTAGAATCCTTACTCTGAAACACTTTCATATTTCGCATGTGTATTTATAATGATGTTCTTAGGATCTTAGATTTAAGCTCGCTTCTTGAAACATTCAAATCTTCATGTTAAAGTTTGGAATGTGGTGTCTTCTTTTTCTTAGTATCTAGACTTGGTTCCTGCTCAATTTTGCCTGTCTAGTCTTAGGGTTCATATCTAGAATCGCTACTCTTAAATCAATTTAAGCTTGATGGCGACAAGGTGTGGTAGGGGATGTGGACGAGAGAGAGAGCATGGTCTCAGCCTCTCCACGATGTTCATAGCCTCGTGTACTTATTGTTTCTCTACTAGATATAGCATGGTCTCAGCCTCTCCGCGATGTTCATAGCCTCGTGTACTTATTGTTTCTCCGAAGCTTATCCTTTATGATTTTCATGAAGTTATTTTAAACGAGTTTCTTGAAGGATATCGTAACAATCTTGGACGTTCGTTTCGAGATAACAGATTTTGACCCTAACAGTTAGCCCCCAACTCGTAAGTTTCAAGCGTGATTTTGGCAAGCTAGTGATACGCTTTTAGTCGGAATCTACTGCCAGGAATTCAATTTTCCTTTTCTCAAAAAGTTTTGTCGATTATTTTACTTGGGAAATTTATTCATCCCTATAAGGATTGAACCCTCATTCTTCATTCATTCAACACTTTCTCAGACTTACAACTTCTCTCTACTTTTATTTTCTCCAGAGCTTCTCTAAACTAAGATGTCTTCCTCCCGCGAATAAAAATGAAGCCATGACGCTAAGATGGGTGATGCCCTTCGTGCTAGTTCGTCGAATCCTCCCGTTCCTGGTGTTCTTCCTACTCATGTGGTTGAGTTTCTCTCTTTTCAGGACAAGTTGACGCGTCGTGATGCCGAGTTGGAGATTTCCTCTTACGTTGATTCGTCAAACTCTCCTACCCAACCAGCGGCTTGACTCCTATGGTCGAGTTACCACCTCCACCTTGAGGTTTTTCCTGACAATGAAGCGACTAACGTATTTAGGCCTGCAGCCGAGGCTGTGGCACAGCCGTCGGGCTCATCTATGACTCCGATCCTTGTGGTGGAGACCGAGCAAGGTCCTGAATCAATGCCTCCTCCTACAGCCAAGAGAGAGACTGTTTTAGGAATGCGCGCTCCTAGCGTCACTCCCAGTATTACACCAAGGGTCGCAAGAGGCCTTGTGCTAATCATGATGCATCTAAGAAGAGAAGATGTGTCGAAGTCTTTGAGGTAGGGCCTTCACCTGTGGGAGCATCTGGTTTGGGTCTGATGCCTCAACACCGTGCCAAGGTTTATTTAAAGGATCTCTTTTCTTCAGTATGTTAGCTCTCCTCTTATTATTAATTTTTATCTTTTGCACAGTTCGTGTCTTTGATCGATATGGTGATTAACGATTGCGGGTCTGAGGTCGAACGACTTACGAGAGAGCTTGTTGACTTGCAATACAAGTCACTTCAGTTTGAGGCAAAGTTGAAGGTTATCAAGGGTGCTCATTTCCTCGAGGTGTCGCAGTTGGAAACTCGAATTTGCCAGCTCGAGAGGGATCTCGGGAAGACTGCAAGCTCTTTGCTTAAGGCAAAGCAAGCTATGAAGACTACGACTTTGGAGGTGCGTTGCATGCAGAGTCAGATTCAAAGCGGAGGAGGCTTGACGAGTTGCGGGATTGAGGAGCGTAAGGTCGAGGTGAAAGTTTTTCTATGCACCGAGTTTTAGACTCGTTTGACAAGAATTACAAGCTCCCTTGACTCCCTGATGAATGTTCGCAGTAGGGACCTTGACCTGACAAGGATTAAGGGAGGCATGAGCGAGATTTGTTGTTTCGGGGTGGGGAGGCTCTGTCTCTGCAGGCCGAAGAGGCCAAACTGTTGCTCAAAAAGAAGAGTTGGCAGCCATTAAGGGAGACTTTGACTTGATCTTCACTTGCCTAAAATCTGACTGTATCCTTCTGTCACTTTTCGATGAAGCCGAGGAGCAGAAACCCGTGTGTGTCGAGCCTCATGACACGGTTGATGGAGGTAGAGATGATGCAGGCCCGAATCCCGATGAGGTAATGGATGAGGACGAGGTTCTGTCTTTGGAGGATAAGTGAGGTTGTAGTCCCATTAGGACATTTGATTTTTATGTATTCTTTTGTGTTTGTTCTGACCAAGTGTGGCCACATTTTTGTTTCAGGACTGGACGTGTATGGCTTTGAATCCCTGTCGCAGCTTCTTTTTAATGAAATGCATTTTTTCCGTTGATAGCGTATGAGTAACTTTATGCGGATGTAGAGGGAAAAAATATGAGTTGTCATATCAATTCTAACTCTTAGTGGATCATTACATTCATTTTTCGTCTAAGATGAGAATATTGTAAGACTTTTAGTTCACAGAGTCTCATGAACGTACAAATACAAACGAAGAGACATGTTTTGGAATCTCGTACCGGTTTATTGATATTATGCCTTGAGATGTTTGAGACCAATGTGCTGGATTTAGGGCAAGACCTAGGCTTACTTTTGGTTTAGGGTTTGCGATGATTTTTAGTCTTACATCACCCATTACGTTTTC
The DNA here is from genome assembly GCA_905132765.1 of Moricandia arvensis. Taxonomy (NCBI): domain Eukaryota; kingdom Viridiplantae; phylum Streptophyta; class Magnoliopsida; order Brassicales; family Brassicaceae; genus Moricandia; species Moricandia arvensis. Next base: position 64,507 of record CAJHQP010001558.1, read on the forward strand.
GACCTGATTTTGTCTCAATATTGAAGTCTGCGAAAAGTTCTCTACGTATATGACTTGCACCGATCGGGAACTGAGAACCTCTCTAAAGAAAATTTTGACGTTTGGAAGTGCTGACAAAAATTTCAGATTTCTTTTATAGCGTGGTATTGTCCTTGTTTCCGATGTCTAAGAGCTCATCTCTATTGGGGGGGATGGCTAAGTCTGTTTAGGACGTTAGAGTTTGTTCGTTGTGATCAGCAACGAACATAACGGTAAGTCTTACCGTTTTGAGATAGAGTCTCTACGAAGGATATATGTTTGAGAAGATGTTAATGCGTATGACTATTTGATCTTTCGAGATGAAGATTTTCTCAAGGAAGATACTTTATTATTTGAAAAATGATCCTTTAGGCGTCTGCGACTTCTCGCGATGTTGAGGACTAGGTCTTTCTTTCGTATACCGAGTTTTGAGTATGAATTGTTTGTGTGCTTGAAGAGTTGTGGCAGTATACGAGTATACGTATATGTACCCACTCTCCCTCTTTTTGGAGAGGGGGCAGCGTAAATCATCTTGTGACGAATTGCCTATGTACCCATTCGAGGATCAAGTTGTCTCGTAGTTCAGTTTGTTGGAATGTGATCGCTCAATGAAAGTATTTTTGAGGTGCATTGCGCTCCAAAATCTTGGAATCTTGACAACTTGCATGTTGGTGATTTCGTGTGCTCCTGGTCAAACCACTTTTATGACTTTATTTGGTGGTATTTTGGAAAACTTTGTGTAGGACTAGATCGCCTTCCTTGAACCTGCAGCTACGTACGTTTGAGTTGTTGTACTTTGCGGCCGCATGTTGATAGTTTTGAATCCATATGAATGCCTGATCTCGGCGCTTGTTGATTAGATGAGATCGTTTCATAGCATCATATTGTTCAACTCTTCTCATTCTGGGAGTAGTCTCCTTTCAATTCCGCGGAATTCGACTTCCGCCGCGGTCATGCATTCTGACCCATATACGAGGGCGAAAGGGGCCTCTCCCGTTGCTTGTCTTGGAATCGTCCGATGGGACCATAAGACTCCTTCGAATTCTTCTACCCATCGACCTTTCTTAGCGTGTAGGTGTTTATTAAGTCCATCTAAGATGTTTTTAATAGTTTGAGCCTCGTTGTTGCCTTGCCAGTATTTGGGAGTTGATTAAGTCAATTGTATCTTCCATTTTTTCCGCAAAACCCCTCGAATCGGGTTGAGATGAACTAAGATCCATTGTTTGTTAGGATCATATACAAGAATCCAAGTCTGCAGATATTACTATTTTATACAAAGCTTTCAAATTGTGTGTCTCTAATGCATGCGTATAAATTTACGTCAACGAATTTTGAAAGGAAATCTAACAGGAAGCGTTTATGTGCATGGGGATGACGATATCCATTGAGCATCGCATGAATTGGTATGGTGCCAAAATAGAAGACGAGAACGTTCATGGGTTCATGGATTGTTGGTACGTGTCTTTGGCACTTTTTGCATTTTCATGCGAATTTCTCGGAATCTTTGATCATCGTTGGCCAATAGTAGCCATGGCGTTTTATTTTGATTGCGATGGATCTCTGGCCAGAGTGATTTCCGCAAGATCCAGAGTGGACCTCTTCCATGATTTTCCGTGCTTTGTCTCCCTCAATGCTTGTAGTGGTCAGATAATCGCCATTGGTAGATTTCTCCGTTTACTAGGACATATTGTGCGGCATGGGTTTTGAGTTTTTGGGCCGCCCATTTCTCTGCAGGGAGCGCTCCGTCGGTGACGTATGCTTGGATCGGTTCCAACCATGCTTATCGCAGCCATAATCAGATTGTTATGAATTTTCTTCAGGTTGGGTATCAACTTCGTCGATGTCAGGGTCTTGCGAATGGATTAATTTTGTGACGATTGCGGCTCGATGCTCGGCTGTTCTATGGACTCCACGGGAATTACTCGTTGAAGGCATGGATCAGAGTTTGACGCCAGCGTCGCTAAACCGTCAGCCTGCGCATTTTCCGCGTGGGGGATTTATGTGAGAGCGAATTGAACAAAATTTTGGGCGAGCTAAGGCAGGAGAGGAGGACGAGATCAAGAAGAAGGGCGAGATCACGAAGAAACTAGCAAGTTCGTTTAATGTTTTCCAATTATGTAATTGAGTTTTAAATCAAACAAAAGAACCAATCAAAAGTAGGAAATAGGATAAACCAATTTCAATTAGTATTAAGACTCCTAAACCATCTTGTTTTAGGCTTAGGGTTTTCTAGCAGAGATTGGGCGCAACTTTAACTATTTATGTCGTGTAACCAGCTGAGTTCGAGATCAACCATTAATCAAAGAACTTTAAGCTGTTTCTTGTTCTTTTCATGTTGCTTTCTCTGTTCAGCATCAAGAACATTGATCTCACTTAAGGAGAGGAATCTCCATTGTGATCATCTTGGAATCAAGTAGGGTGCACCTGTGCCATACAGTAGCTACGCATCCTTTAAACAATCCATAGCTTACAGGAGAAGACCACATGTCAAGAAGAGTGTTATAGACGACCAGCAATTGGTATTGGCATATCATGGGACCAGGCCTAGCATCTTGGCGACATTTGTAACGTCAATGAGAGTGGAGAAAGCGTTAAAAGACGGCGAGGTCTACTTGATATCACTTACCTATATTGGAGAAGACTCAGGAAATGAGTTGAGGATAAATGACATTCTGGTGGTTTAAGAGGTTGAAGATGTGTTTCTAGCGTTGACGGAGTTTCCACCACCTCGGAGTAATCCGTTCACCATTAACTTGGAATCAAGTGCTGCACCTAATGCTAAGCCTCCTTACCGCATGGTGATAACATGAGAAGAAGAAGAAAGTTTCGCCAGAACTATCCAGAGTTCTTTGAAGATGAAGCGGGGACATCAACAGCTCAATAGAATTCGGAACGATTTCTAATGAGAGGGGGAGAATGTAATAACCCTATCTTAGGGTAGATTTAGGTCGAGAAAATCAAAGTGCTCAGATAGAGAAAACATGAGTTGCAATAGCTTCAGAGGATCAAGACTAGAAGTTTGGTCGAAGCAAGTTTTGTTTGGATCGATTAGATTGCATAGTATGTCGATGCATCTGAAATTAAGTTCGACGAGGACGAAGGCGATATTTTGAAGACGTTTGAGCTAGGAGTATCTTTTCTTAGATAACTCAAAGAAGTAGTATTAGGACATATGGTGGTGATAAAACCAAGATGGTCCAGGAGAAATCAAGAGTTGGAAGATGACGTAGCCAGTTGTGGTCAAATTAAGAGCGGTCAATCCAATTAGCGATTTTTTGAGAAATGGAGTGGTGTGGAAGCATCTTGTAATGGTTTTTCTATTCAAACACATTCAAATGAATATTTTAAGGAGTTGATGAAGTGGCAATAAAATGGTGACAAGAGATGACATGGCGATGGCGTGGCAATCACCCATTGGTCGCGGTTAGTGATGTGGCGAGTACACATGGCGTTCCCTCATTGGCCAGGAAGAGACTTGGCGCCCAAGTTACAAGGCTTCTAGAAGCTGAGACTTGCCTTGCAAGGGAGTGTAAACTTGGTAGCCAAGGTTGGCATGTTCTAGAATTTGGGAAGCTTGCAAGGAAAGTTTGGTAAGTGGGACACATGTCCACTTACCTTCATTCACAAGATTCCACTTGTCCAACCAGCCTCAGCCCTTCATCTCTATGTATACCAGACCCCTCCCCTTCATTTTCTTCATTCCAAAACGTGAGTGATCACCCTAGAGAGAGAGGTGAGTTTAGAGAGAGAAACCGAGAGTTAAAGAGTGTTTTCGGTTCTTTTTGTAGATCTTTTTGGGGAGTTAGCGAGAGGTACTAGGTATTCTTTGTAGGCATCAAACCAGGTGGGTTTCCAAAGACTTGTTTGTGTGTTGCTAACCGTGTGTGTGTGCAGGTTGTAGAGCTTGAACCGTGATGGTTTTTGAAGTTGAACCACAATGTGGTTTGTGTGTGTATGGGAGTTGGTAGTCCCCATACTTGAGTGTTTATCTATGTTGTGTTGTTGTGTTGTTTTGCTGTATAGATATTGTTTTCTTATGCATGCAGGATTGCATTATCATCTAGACATTGTAGTGTGTTGAACCCCAAGAGATTTGAGTGAGACTCTTTGTTGTCGGCTGTGTAGTTTTGTTGCATGCATTGTTAGTGTCTTTGTGTGTGTCTTGTGCATGTTTTTTCTAGGTGTGTTGCATGGAGGTTAGAGGCGGAGCTCCCTCATGTTGGTTGGTTGCACCTAGACCTGAACGTGTGGCCATCTCGGGGTTAGATTGGATGAAGCCCAATTCTCCAATGATGTGCGTGGACCCTGGAGTTAGATTGGATGAAGCCCAATTCTACAGTGGTGGAGTTACCTACTCTCCATGGCTCATCATGTGAAGTGGGTCACACCCATGGACAAGCGCTGCATGATGATGCGGCCCGGGTTAGATTGGATGAAGCCCAATTCCCGGAGTGATGTTTTCCGACCATGTGACTCTAGTGTTTGTGGTCGGGAGTGTTCAGGGTGGAGGGTTAGGACTCCGTTGTGTGTATGGATCCCAGGATGTGTAGACATCCAAATTGTGTTGTGTAGTCGAGTCTACGATTGAGTCTAGATTGCATGTGTGTTGTTAGGTCTCGGTGGAGAGACTAGTTGCATTGCATTAGTAGTTTCATGTTTACTTTTCCACATTGATTGTTTGCTTGCATTTTATTATGTGATTGTGTGTTGTGTGTTTGAGCATGGGCTGAAGGGGAATGTTGTTATTTATTTTGGGAACTCATTGAGTAATTTTGATTACTCATGCCCTCTTCTACTATGCACGTAACCAATAGGTGGGAAGCGTAGAGGGGAGCGGAACGGTAGGCGACCGGTGTAGATTTGAAGTGGCATAAGCATAATCAAGGACTAGCTTTTGAACGTATATTTACTTTTCTTTTCTTTTGGCTCTAGGCCGAGAGCTCAAACTCTGATATTTTGTATTGTATTGTATTTAAAGAAGCTTTTCACCTATAATTAATAACAGAATGTTTATATTCGTGGTTGTGTGCTGAATGATATAAGACCTTCTCTGGGTCGACACTACTCAAAGTCCGTGGTACGGGTTGTAAAGCCTTAGGCCATGGCCTCGAGAACATAGCAAACCGGAACGGGTTGGTCGAGGATCTTGATTTGTTCTTAATCTTTGGTCGATCTGATTCGGCGAGATATACTTGTGGCATTCTCGGGTCGTCTCGGGTTAGTCCGGCCTAGGACAGTCTAGGGGTGTTACAGAGAGGGTGTTATCCAGATGTGTTACTTGCAAATAGGCTAAGTCCAAAGTCCAGCCGCCTGGTTTGTATCATGAACACCATTGGGTTGACATTTCTATGGATTTTTTTTTAGGTTTGCCTAGAACTAAAAGAGGTAGAGATAGTATCTTTGTGGTCGTTGATAGGTTTTCTAAGATGGCACACTTCATTCCTTGCCATAAGACTGATGATGCATCTAGTGTAGCTGATATTTTCTAGAGAGGTTGTTAGATTGCATAGATTGCCTACGACCATTGTTTTGGATAGAGACTCTAAGTTCCTTAACTATTTCTGGAAAACCTTGTGGGCTAAGTTGGGGACCAGACTGTTGTTTTCTACAACTTGTCATTCTCAGACTGATGGCCAAACTGAAAATGTGAATAGGACATTGTCTACACTTCTGCGTGCCTTGATTAAGAAAAACCTAGAAACTTGGGAGGATTGTTTGCCTCACGTGGAATTTGCATACAATATATCAATGCATTCAGCAACAAAACTTACCCATTTTCAAGTTGTTTATGGTTTCAATCCGTTGTCTCCCATTGATTTGTTTGCATTACCACTGAAAGAACAATCTAATCTTGATGGCATCCAAATGGCAGAGTTTGTTAGATATCTTTGCATGAACAAGTTAGAAGGACATAGAGCAGCGTACAAAGATGTATGTCAGAAAGAAGAACAAGGGGCGAAAGGATTTCATTCTTCAACCAGAAGATTTGAGTTGGATTCATCTCAGAAAGGATATATTTCCTACATATAGAAAGTCGATACCATGGAAGGTCTGCCCTTTCAGAGTTCTCAAGAGGATCAATAACAATGCCTATCAAATTGATCTTGAAAGTAAGTACACCATCTCTTCTACTTTCAGTGTTTTTGACTTGGATCCTTTTGTTACAGATGAATTGGATTTGAGGTCAAGTCCTTTTAAGGGTTAAGGGGATAGAGCAGCCCAGACTAGAGCAGAACATTAGGTACCAACTCAACAAGGCAGCAACATGAAGATCAATCCTGGAAACAGTGAGGAGGTGAACGAGCTAGATAGCTCAAGTAGTGAAGATGAACTTGACGAGCTAGATGAGTGAAATAAGGATGAGCTAACTGAACTCTGTTCATAGTCAAACCAAGGCGATGGAGGTGCATCCATTTGGAGACCATATCAAGAGCACAAGGAAGACCATGGAACTGAGCTCATGGGAGTTCAGTTTCCTCGACCAACTGGACCTGAGGAACAAACTGATGGAGTCAGAGACTTGCTGGATCAGGCTGAATTCAGAGATGGACGAGAAAGGGCCCATTCGGCCCAAAAAGAGCTCAACAATCAAACCCAAGACCCACTGGTCTTTTGGGATGGGAAATCACTCGGTCCAGAGCTAAAGCCCAAGAGAAAGCTCTTCCACACTTAGTGGATTTCGTGGGAGCTAAGGCAGGAGAGGAGGACGAGATCAAGAAGAAGAACGAGATCGCGAGGAAACCAGCCTATTCGTTTAATGTTTTCCAGTTATGTAATTGAGTTTTAAATCAAACAAAAGAACCAGTCAAAATTAGGAAGTAGGATAAACCAATTTCAATTAGTATTAAGACTCCTAAACCATCTTGTTTTAGGCTTAGGATTTTCTATCAGAGATTGGGCGCAACTTTCCTATTTATGTCGTGTAACCAGCTGAGTTCGAGATCAACCATTTATCAAGGAACTTTAAGTTATTTCTTGTTTCTTGTCATGTTGTTTTCTATGTTCAGCATCAAGAACATTGATCTCACTTAAGGAGAGGAATCTCCATCGTGATCATCTTGGCATCAAGTAGGGCGCACCTGTGCCATAGAGTAGCTACGCATCCTTTAAACAATCCATAGCTTACAGGAGAAGACCACACGTCAAGAAGAGTGTTAGTAACCTCCAAAGGCATCTTCATAAACCCCCTTCAAGTGATCCAAGAACAACAGCCTATCCCAGGCCGTACCAGTATCCGATGAATTTTTCCGATGCTACGACAAACCGGCATTTGGTCTGGTTTAGTTAATTATGTGTGGGTTCAGTCCCTCGAAGCATTCTCGTAAATGGTTGATGTGTTCCTGTTCTTTGAGAGATTTTACAAGCATATCATCGATGTACGCTTCAATGGTTTTACTGAGTTGCTTGGAAAAGTTACCATTTACGAGTCGTTGATAGGTCACACCTGCGTTCTTGAGATCAAATGGCATCACCTTGTAACAGTATGTGCCGCGATTTGCTATGAAAGCCGTTTTCTCGCGGTCGTTTGGGTTCATCATGATCTGACTGTACCCGGAGAAAGCATCCATGAATGATACGAGCTTGTTTCATGTTGTTTCTTTGACTAGACGGTCTATGTGTGGCAAGGGAAGGCTATCTTTCGGACATGCTTTGTTGAGATCGGTAAAATCCATGTGGATTGGCCACTTTCCGTTTCTCTTTTTCACCACCACAAGATTAGCAAGCCAGTCGGGATACTTGACCTCTGTTATCGATCCTACTTTTAAGAGTTTTTCGACTTCATCATTGACTGCAGCAGCGCGTTCTGGTCCTAACTTTTGTCCCTTTTTTGACTAGTTTGAAAGTTGGGTCCACATTAAGTTCCTGACATGTTATGTTGATGTCAATACCTGGCATATCCTCTGCAGCCCAGGCGAACGTGTGAAGGTTCTCCTTTAGAAAGATTATGAGCTCTGTGTTAATCGGTTCACGGAGGTTAGCGCCAATCTCAATGCAGTTCTCGGGGAAATGATCGTCGAGGAATACTGAAATCACAGGTTCACAAGTTGGCTCGCGTCTTTCTTCTAGTTCTCAGCTTCCCGCAATTGCCAAAATATTTTTGCGTTGTCTTGTTATGGGGTGCTTTCATCAAAAAATTGACTTCTTTCTCTTTATTGAAGAAGTTTCCGCTGTGGAATGTTTTCGTTTTAATTCTGCAGTGAAACAAATTTGTGATACTTTCAATCACCCCATATTGTTTCGATTGGAAACTTAAGGCATAGATGGTATGTTGATGGAATAGCTTGCATGGAGTTCGCCAAGGAGTGCCCATGATTGCATTGTATGATGTAGGGCAATCAATGACCAAAAATTCCACTACCTTGGTACTACTCCTAGCCTTAACTGCGAGGTTAATTGAGCTGAGGGTCATAGTAGTTTCTTATGAGAATCCCACTATTGGGATCGGACTTTCTGCGATTTCAGATAGTTTGACTTTCATTCTCTCGAGGGTACTTTTGAAGATGATATCAGTCGATCTTCATGTGTCAACTAATATTCTTGCGATGTCGATATCTAAGATTGTCAGTTCAGTGACCAGAAGATTGTTGCAGGGTTTATCCAGATCAGATGTTGCCTTATGTTTGAGAATATGATGTCTTTGTCTTCTTTGTCAGACATATTTTGTTTTGTCCGTTCAGTGATTTAGAGTTAGAGAATCCGATCCCCCCCTCCTTCTAGCGCCAAACTTTGGGAACCGAAATTTGCACTGTCAACTTTAGTTAATGAAGGAAAGCCAAGATTCTTGACTTTCCTTGAGGACCCGGATTTCCTATGTAAACACATGGATATGAAAAAGTGACAATAACAAAATATCATAAGAGATTGCACAAAAACATTTTTATTGATTAATATGAAATATAGTTTACAAAGTTTCACCGAAAACATGATAGACGGAAATTCGTAAACTATGGAGGACATGAGAAAAAAGCAGGAAAACGTTCTAAGTATTGAACTCGCTAGTCTAGCCACCTAAATCCTAAGTTCTCCTAAAGCTAACAACAATTTCTTAAGGTCAAAATTTTGGACCCATTTGCTCCTCGACTTGGCTCTTCTTTTATATGCCTTCTAGACTGGTCGTCTTTCCTTTTCTGCCCCTGATTCAAGTTCATCTCTCTGCGAAAATTTTCCTTATCCACTCGATATTCATGATTATTCTTGCAATGAGCCGTCGAAAAGGCATGGTCGCTTGCTGGAGAAGAGGTGTGGTAGGGTAGGTGGACAAGAGATCATGGTTTCAGCCTCTCTGCGAGGTTCATAGCCTCATGTCTTCTTGTTACTCTGAAGCTTATCCTTTAAGATTTTTCTGAAGTTGTTTTGAACGATTTTCTTCAAGAATAGCGTAGCAATCTTGGATATTGATTTTGAGATTACCGATTTTGATCCCAACACTGAATATAATTTTCTAACTATACATTTTTTATGCTTTAGTGGTTATGATGAGTCATCATAAAGCACATAACACTATGGTGAGTGATACACTAAAAATGAATCTTTTCTCATGTCAAGTTAACAGTGTTATTGTAATATGTTTAGATTCAATTCCAAAGAACCAGTTTACATTGTACTTTTATGGGATCAATATCAAGATAAAACAATAATGTGGTTGTGGAGTATTTTAAACATAACAAGCAAGTAACAAAATAGAATTAGTTTTCAGATGATTAAAGACCCAGACTAGGGTTACTTCATCGAGTGTCAAATGTGTGCAAGCCAAGCAATTATTCAAGTTCGGTTTTAACCTAGAACTCGGATCAATCAAGAAAGAACAGCCACTTTCGTGAAAATCTTCCCTTTTCATATCAATCTTGATACCTGAAAGTGTGAAGGTTATGGTTTATTTTAAAGCAAACAATCTATGAAATTAACCATAGAGTAGAAGCTTGGCATGTTCATCGGTTCCAGCATTGCCTTCACATCTTCATCAACTCCAAGTTGCTTCATTGTTTTGACATCTGCAAATCTCGTTGGATGGCAAGCAACACTATCAACAGTGAGAAAATTGTAGAGCTCTGAGGCGGTTGGCTCCTTGGACCTATCCCTTTCCACTGCAACGCCCTTTCCCTTGGAGGTGGACTACTTCGATTTCTTGGCAGGGGCTGGCTCCTCATCATTGGCTTTACCCTTCTGATTTCTCCCTGAGGAAGCAGCTCCTTTACCCCCTCTCTTGTCTGTCCCTTTCCCCTTCTTATCAGCAAATGTTTGATGCCGAGAATTTCCCTCTAATCTTGATCGATCCGGTTCAGGTTGTAGAGGCTTCTTTCTCAGTGCAGACTCTTTTCTCTCAGCTTCTTTCTTTTCGGCCATGGCTTTTTCCTTGTTCTTATGCCCCATTTGAAACTGCAAGAATCACACTTGAGAGGAATGTTAGCAAATAATCCAAAAGAGACAGAGTTGAAAGTTCAAATTGATAAGTACTACAAAATTGATAACATGTACATGCAAACTCAAGCACTTTACAATGAAATAAGAAGAATCCCTAATTCCAGAAATTTCCAATTCTCAAGAACCCTAATTCCCAAAACTCAAATTTCTCTCTAATTTAACACCAGTGGAGCAACCCATCATGATATACAAGCTTTCCCTAGTCTAAAACAAGTGAATCAAGCAAGATATAGAGAAGAACTCAATGTTCAATTTCTAGGGTTTGAGGTCCCACGAAATTGATCCTTAGAATCTGTTTACCTTGCTTTGGATGATAGGAATGAGGTTTTGAATTACAAGAACAGACTACAGGGTGAAAGCTTTGATTTTGAGAAAAATTTAGGTTGATTTGGTGGAGATTTGGAGTTTGAGGAATTGTGGGTGATGGTGTGATAGGGAGGAAAAGGAAAAACGAGAGAGAGATGGGGGGCAGCGGGGTAGTGCTTTAGGTTTAAGGGAGTGGGGTCCGCGAATCCAGGAGAGATGGAACTTACTTGGGCCCGCGGCGTGGATCCAGCGTGGGTGGCGCAATCTGCGGCCTATACCCGCGGTGACGAAGAGGTAGACGCGGGCAGGTGTCGTGACCCACAACCGGTGCCCGGGGTAGAGGATGGTAACTTGCGAGCGGGTGTCACTACCCGCGGTGATGCCCCGTAGGGGAAAGTCGTGCTCGACAAGATCTAGAGCGGGTGACATTGGTCAGGGCTTCTACCCGCGGTGAGGAAGAGTGAGATCGAACGGGTGTTCTCACCCGCGGTGGTGACCCGCTTCAGGGGTTTGGGTGATGACAAGGCAGAGCGGGTGTCTCTACCCGCGGCCAATATCCGCTGTGGAGGGTGAGCTTCGGCGCGCGGGTGACGTTGCCCGTGGTAGGGACCCGCTCTTGATCGAGCAAACCTGAAACCACTTAAAATAGAGATCAAAAAGCCCTAAAACAAGATCTAAGAAATATTTACATGGATAGACATGGGACTTCCTCCCAAGTGAGCTTGTTTAGAGTCTCTAGCTTGACTTCTTTTCCTTTTGGACTAGGAGAGGTCGGGGTCGGAGAGTGGAATCGAGGTTCCTTCTCTTTCTTTTGTGGTTCCCAAATAGAGCTTAACTCTCTGACCATTCACCACAAAGTCTCCTCCATCCTTGTGCCCAAGCACAATTTCTCCATAAGACCTCACCTCCTTGATCTTAAAAGGGCAAGACCATCTTGACTTCAGTTTCTCGGGAAACAGCTTCAACCGAGAATTGTAAAGTAGCACCTGGTCTCCCACCTTAAACTCCCTCTTGAGGATCTTCTTGTCATTAAAGGCTTTGGTCTTTTCTTTGTATATCCTTGAGTTTTCAAAAGCATCAAGTCTGATTTCATTTAGCTCATGCAGCTGAATCAACCTCCTCTCTTGAGCTGTCTTGATAACAAAGTTGAGAAGTTTAACAGCCCACAAAGCTTTGTACTCTAGCTCAACTGGCAAATGACAAGACTTCCCATAGACAAGGTTGAATGGTGTAGTGCCTAAGGGTGTCTTGTAAGCTGTCCTATAAACCCAGATAGCATCACCAAGCTTGCTAGACCAGTCTTTCCTTGTAGTGCCCACAACCTTCTCCAAAATGCTCTTGATTTCCCTGTTGGAGATTTCAACTTGTCCACTTGTCTGAGGATGATAAGGAGTGGCCACCTTGTGTTTTACACCATTCTTCCTAAGAAGACTCTCAAATACTTTGTGATGAAGTGAGAGCCTCCATCACTTATCACCACTCTAGGGATTCCAATCCTTGGGAAAATGAGACTCTTGAACATCTTCAAAACTACCTTAGCATCATTGGTGGGACTAGCAATAGCTTCAACCCATTTAGACACATAATCCACAGCTACCAAGATTTATTGGTTTCCAAAAGAAGATGGGAATGGTCCCATGAAGTCAATACCCCACACATCAAACAACTCAACTTCAAGTATAGGGTTCTGGGGCATTTCATTCCTCTTGGTGATATTCCCTCTCCTTTGGCATGAATCACATCTTGAGACAAAGTCTTGTGTGTCCTTGAACATGTGAGGCCACCAGAATCCAGCTTGTAACACCTTTGAAACAGTCTTGAAGGTTGCAAAATGGCCTCCATAAGATGATCCATGACAATGTGTTAGGATCCCTTCAACTTCTTCTCCGGCCACTACTCTTTTATAGAGTTGATCCTTGCAAAGGATGTATAGATAAGGCTCATCCCAAAAGTACCTCCTCACATCTTTGTAGAACTTCTTCCTAGGATGCCTTCCAAACCGAGAGGTTCCTTTCCACAAGCTAGGTAGTTAACCAGATCAGCATACCAGGGTTCCTTTTCCTCACTTGTCTTTGCTTCCTCAAGCTTCCTACCACTTTCACACAGATCCACAATTTCTTTAATGGCCATCAGTTGTTCTTCAGGAAGAGTTTCATCAATGGGGATCCCACAGTCAACTCTCAATCTTGACAAGTGGTCAGCTACACCATTTTCAACGCCTGGCTTATCCTTAATCTCCAAATCAAATTCTTGCAGCAGAAGTATCCATCTCAAAAGCCAAGGCTTAGCCTCCTTCTTAGCTAGAAGATGTCTCAAAGCTGCATGGTTTGTGTAGACTACAACCTTTGATCCAACTAGGGAACTCATGAACTTCTCAAAGCGAAGACAATCGCAAGGAGTTCTTTCTCTGTGGTGGCATATCTTGTTTGAGCATCATCCAAGGTCCTACTGGCGTAGTAGATCACATGACTCTTCTTATCCTTCTTCTGCCCCAAAACTGCTCCCACAACATAGTCACTAGCATCACACATTATCTCAAAAGGAAGTTCCCAATCTGGTGGTTGAACTATGGGGGCACTGATGAGCTCACTCTCCAGCTTCTTGAAATATTCAAGACACTCCTCATCGAAGTTAAAGACAGCTTCTTTGCATACCAGCTTTGTCAATGGTCTAGCTATCTTTGAGAAGTCCTTGATGAATCTTCTATAGAATCCAGCATGGCCCAAGAAGCTTCTGATGTCTTTCACTGATCTAGGTGGAGCCAACCCAACCATCACATCGATCTTCGTCTTGTCCACTTCAATACCATTTTTTGAGATCTTGTGCCCAAGAACAATCCCTTCCTTGTCCATGAAGTAACACTTCTCCCAGTTCAGCACAAGTTTGTCTCTTCACATCTTTGCAAAACCCTGCTCAAATTAGACAAACACAAGGCAAAGGAAGATCCGTACACAGAGAAGATATCCATAAACACCTCCACAACATCCTCAATAAGATCAGAAAATATAGACATCATTGCTCTTTGAAAAGTTGCTGGTGCATTACATAGCCCAAATGGCATCCTTCGATAAGCAAAGGTACCATAAGGGCATGTGAATGTTGTCTTTTCCTGATCATTAGGGTGTATGGGGATTTGGAATAACCCTGAGTAACCATCAAGAAAGCAGTAATAAGGATGATTCGCAAGTCTTTCAAGCATTTGATCAATGAATGGCAAAGGAAAATGATATTTCCTAGATGCAGCATTTAGCTTTCGATAATCTATGCACATCCTATGACCAGTTATGGTTCTTGTTGTTATCAACTCAACCTATCTTTTTTATAACGGTGATACCACCCTTCTTTGGAACCACATGTACAGGAGATACCCATGTGCTATCAGAAATAGGGTAGATTACTCCAGCATCTAGAAGTTTAAGAATCTCCTTCTTAACAACATCCTTCAGGTTGGGGTTCAACCTTCTTTGATGTTCTACAGAAGTCATCGATTCATCTTCAAGATGTATCCTATGCATGAAAAAAGAGGGTGATATACCTTTGAAGTCTTCTAATGAGTAGCCAATAGCTTTCCTAAACTTTTTAAGTTCAACTAAAAGTGTAGACAATAGGTTCTCACTGAGTTGGCTACTCACAATTACATGATAGGTATTATTAGTACCAAGAAAAGTGTACCTTACACCATGGGGAAGAGGTTTAAGCTCCACCTTGGGTGCCTTGAGCTCACTCCAATCATCTTGATGAAGTCCCTCTTGTGATGTGACTGAGGCAGGGTGGTGAGTGGCTTGAGGCAGGTCTATCAATCTCCTTTCACCAACCTCTTCCTTGCAAGTGTCTAGGATCTTCACATACCCGGTGCTCACCTTGTCCTCAATCAATTGGACTTCTCTATCAACTGTTAGAGCATGTTGTAGAGAATCCTCAATGGCCATCTGCTCAAGAAACTCATCACCTAGAGCATTCATGGCCTCAATATATAACATTTGGCCTTGGATTGTTGGTTTTTTCATCACCTCTTTAACATCAAAGTGAAGAATGTTTCCCTTGCCAATATGGAGATCAATCTTGACATCCCTTACATTCACTATAACTCCAGCAGTAGCCAAGAAGGGTCTCCCAAAGATCAAAGGGTCTCTAGGCTCTTCATCTATTTCAAGCACCACAAAGTCAGTTGGAATCTCACAATCACCAATCATTACTGGGAGATCTTCCAAGATGCCTATAGGGAGTTTCACTGAGCGATCAGCTAGTAGTAGGGAGATCCTACACTTCTTGTATTGAGTGAAACCAAGCTTCTTTGCAACTGCCAAAGGCATCAAACTCACACTAGCTCCCAAGTCACATAGACACTTTTCAAACTTCAGGGGTCCAATGGAGCATGGCAATGTGAAGCTTCCCGGATCTTCTAATTTCATTGGGACAGTCAATCTATGGATGATTGCACTACACTCATGTGTAAGGACTACCATCCCTTCCATCTCCTTCTTCTTCTTGGTCACAACATCTTTGAGGAACTTGCTGTATTGAGGAACTAGCATAAAGGAATCTATGATAGGCATAGTGATTTGAACTTCATTCATCTGCTTCTTGAAGAGGGCCTTATACTTTTCCAACAGCTGCTTCTTGAATCTTCCAGCAAATGGAAGCTTGGGCTCATAGGGAGGAGGAGTGAATGATGCTCTTTTCGAAGAAGAATAAGAGGCTTCAGTCTTGTCTACTTTCTTGTTTTCCTCTCCAATCTTTCCTTTCCCTTTGGCCTCAACCATTTTCTCCAAGATATCTTCATTAACCTTATCATCCACAATCACAACATCATCATCAAGGTTGATGACAACCTCACCAGCTTGCTTCTCATTATCCTTAATGAGAACTCTTGATGGAAGCTCTCCACTCCTGAGGGTGATGGAGTTCAATGACTCTTTGGGGTTTTGCTCAGCCTTTCCAGGAAGTGACCCCATTGGTCTTTTAGAGTTGGAACTCATTGAAGCAAACTGGTTCTCCAAGGCTTTAAACTTGTTGTTGAGCTCATGGTAGCTCCCATCAATCTTGGTGTGGATGTTTTTTCAGTTCATCCCCAATGTGTTTCTCATTTCTTGCTTGAGACTCCAAAAGCTGCTTGAACATAGACTCCACGCTTGTATTCTGAGGCTGAGCTTGAGAAGAACTCCCTTGGATATGAGTAGATTGGGTTCCTTTAGGGAGGAAGCCAGGGGTTTAGGTTTCTTGGGTGGGTAACCACTCTGTTGGTTGGGGTAGGTTGGTTTCTGCTGGTAGTTCGTTGGGTATTGGGGTTTGGTTGGATATGGGTTTTGGTAATGGAAATTGGGTTCTTTCTTATACCACTGCCCATTTGCGTTTATAAAACACTGATCCTGCTGTCCTTCTAAGCCCTCTACCTCAGCAACTTCCAAAGCTTCTTCATGCCCTTGCTTTCCAACAAAATTGACCTTCTCCTGTGATGCTCTGTCCAAAAGTAGCATGTCCATCTTATCTTGGAGGGTTTGAGTTACTTTCTTGTGTGGGAGTCCTCACCACCTCCACCTATGTTCTGCCTGTCACAATCATCGTTATACATTGAATCGCTTAGGGCCATATTCTCAGTGAGCTCCATGCCATCTTCAGATGTCCTTCCCAAGAAGAAACCATTGCTGGCTCTATCCAACATACTTCAAAACTTGGGCAAAGATCCTCTATATAAGGTACTGAGGAGGCTCTCATTAGTGAATCCATGGTGAGGGAATTGAGTTAAGTAATTCCTAAATCTCTCCCAAGCCTCGGCAAAACTCTCTAGGTTCTTTTGGTGGAAACCAGATATTTCATTCCTCAACTTAGCAGTTCTTGAGATGGAGAAGAATTTGTTGAGAAACACCCTTTTGCGTTCCTCCCAAGTCTCAACAGAATCTCTTGGTAGAATCTTTTCCCATGTGTGTGCTTTGTCCCCCAAAGAGAAGGGAAACAATCTGAGTTTGAAAGCATCCTCTGAAACTCCATTAGTCTTGGTTGTTCCACACAACTTATCAAAGTTGTCAAAGTGGTCTAGGGGATCTTCTGAAGGGAGGCCATGACACTTGTTACCTTGGATCATGTTGATCAAACTGGATTTGATCTCAAAGTTGTTGTTCTCCACAGCTGGTGCTCTAACGCCAGCCCTAGTTCCATGAATGTTGGGCTGGTCATAAGTTCCAATCGCCCGAGGCTGGCGAGGAGGGTGTTGTGGCCTTAGGTGTGCAGCTCCTTGGCCATTTCCATCTTGGGCTCCCATTAGAGGAGCTTACTGAGGTTGTTTTCCATGGTTGGCAGATCCATAGACAGGTTCATGATGAGGGTTATGATATTCTTCTTCCATATCTAACCCCAATGTGTCGAAGTGTACTACTCTCTCTTCTTTTCTCTTTCTTGCCAACTCCCTCTCTAAAGCTCTGATGTTATCTACTCTTGGAACAAGGTCTGTTGGTCCTCTACTCCTCAAGTTCATACAACTAATGATGCAAAGAGTAATGAAGAAAGAGTGTCAGTATTCAAATAAAAGAAAACAAGACTTAGTCTCAAGCAATGACTAAATCCCACAGTCAAAATCAACTTAGAACTGGCAACGGGGCCAAATTTGAAATGGACTTTTTACAATCCTAGATCAAAGTAGTAAAAGAGTGTCAATCCGATCCTAAGTGATTTCAAGGCAATGAGGATACATGCTAATGCTTAATCCAAGTGCAATCAAGTTTTGAATGAGATCAAGTAACAGTTAACTAAACAAGTAAACGAAATAACTAAAACTTGCAATCAAGGTGATCAAGTAGGACTCATGAGCTTAGGCGTTTGACTTCAAGTGACTAAGTTCCAACCTACGGGCTTCAAGCTTTCAAACAAAAGACTTCCTTAAGTCTAGAACACTAAGGTAGGTTAGTTCTTTCTCAAGATACTAACCCCTATGCTATAGTGGATTAAACATCAACTCCCGTTGGCGTAATACACTCAAACATGCAGTTTAATCAAGTCTAATAACCATCTAGAAATCCCAACATCAAATCCCTTTGGTTGGTTGTGCTAGAGCTTAGATGAGCCGGTTCAGACATTTCATCGAACACCTTCCGGGTGAGAAATGCCTAAGGATCTAGACTGAGATTAGCTAAGTCTAATCTAGCATTAAACACACTCAACAAGCAAGGAAACAATAGGTCTAATACTAAGAACCCCTAGATCTTCACTTAATCACTCTAATCACCCTAGCCAATGAACCAAAAAGGAAACTACTCACTAATAGACATGACAAACCCAACAACAATGGATGATTGAAGGTTAATTATGATTAACGGACAGATTAAAGCAAAGAACACAAAATTAGATGATGAAAATATGATCAAGATTGAAACTTTCACCAAAATAGGTATGTTTTCAAATGACAAAACCAGAATACCCTTTAGATTAGGGTTTAGAAATTATTTATATGTTTTCTTAAAAAGCTAACAGGCCTAATTAACATAATAAAATGGCCCAACAAAACAGTAAAAGTCGGACTGAAATAGAGCTTGGCGCGGGTACACCCACCCGCGGCGTGGCCTCGCTCTACTCGAGCCTTGGTCGCTTTGCTTGCGCGCGGGTGGCATGACCCGCGACCACAGGTCGCACTGGTTGGGGTTTGGTCGGCTTGTTTGCGAACAAGTCTTCTAGATTCCTCATTTCTCCGTGCGGGTGTTGCTACCCGCAGTGGTTGCTCGGGTCAGT
Source organism: Moricandia arvensis (assembly GCA_905132765.1). Taxonomy (NCBI): domain Eukaryota; kingdom Viridiplantae; phylum Streptophyta; class Magnoliopsida; order Brassicales; family Brassicaceae; genus Moricandia; species Moricandia arvensis. The sequence goes on from CAJHQP010001558.1 coordinate 82,972, forward strand.
CAGAGCGGGTGGCTCAATCCGCAGCAGATGGCCGCAGTGCACGTACATGCCTTCTTCTTCTCCATTTTGGCTCCTATGTGCTCCCAAACATTCTCAAATTCATCCAAGGGTACTCCAACACATGAATGAGACGTATGCAATGCAAATGATACCTAAGAATGCCTAAATGCCACTCTAAATGATCAAAATGTACAATGATGTGGGTCTAAACTAAGCTAAATGCACAAGACATCAGCCCTCTACGATACTGGATCAGCAGTGAGCATCATGCCTAGAGTTATGGCATAGAAGCTAAACCTGAAAGTAAAGCCATCTAGTGATTCATTCGCCTTTGTGTATTGCTCCAAAGTGAATTCCGGAGGAATAGCCACAGACGTTCTAGTGCAGATTTGCAATGCCTTTGTCCAGTAGACTTCCATATGATGGATATAAAGATTGATTGGAACTCTTCCTTACTTTTTCGAAGAACATTCATGGAAACAGTGGGAGCTATCCGGGACATGAAGCAAACAGGTTGTATATATCCTTCATTGATCTAGACAACTTTTATGAACCTATTAAAGTCAAGAACAAGGCTAGTCATATATAATTGGGTAATGATCCAGGTTTGATCGCTACATGTTTGTACAATTACGATCAAGACAACAAACCTGCTGACACAAAATCGATCGATATCCAACCCTTGGTATCGTTCGATGGTAGTTACCATCCGAACTTGCACGAAACCCACCCTTCAGCATCGATTGATACTCAACTTCTACCATCGGTTGACGGTTATGCCATGGATAAAAACAACGAAGACAGACAAGAAGACATAGTCTACATTGGGAAACAATACCGTGAGATGATGCAAAAACCAGTAACCTAGAATACGATGGTTCTTACTTTGAAGAAGAAGCAGTCGAGTACCATGCTTTTGCACTAGAAGAGGCTGGAAATTTCATAGGATCCTATAGAACCTGGAATGCACCATCGATCGACGGTGACTCTGTACCATCGATCGATAACAATCCGATAGGATACGATGGCGATTATGGCTACCTCAGACCATATGAGTTTGGAATTATAAGGGACCCAGGTGGATATGCACACGCAATGGATGGAAGGATTCTCAATGTGTCCAAGGACGATATCGCAGACATACTGGCTATGGCCAACAGATCAGGGAATCTATTCAGGAAACAAACATCGATTGGGGCAGTCAGTTCAGTGTCAACCAACGGCAACACTTGGCCATCGATTGACAGTCACCACGCAGCATCTAGGCAGAGGCTGGTAACTGAGGAGTTATTACAAGACAAGCTTGATGGAATTTAACTTTCTCAGGACTTGATGAGGGATAGTATCTACCAGAGTTTGGAAGATATTTCAGAGCCCACAGATGCCAGACTTAACATGTTGATGGGATGCATTCAAGAACTCAAAGAAAGGATGAGCAGATTGGCGTTTGCTCTGAGGAAGATGGACAGCCAGAAAACCAGAGCAGATGACGCTGTGAGAGGCTGCATCAATGCATGGTTTGAGACGCGCAGAGAATAGGTGGATACTTTCTTTCCACACTGGTTTGATGAATCACTTTCCTAGTCTAGAATTCCAAACGTGGAGCTTAAGACTATAACCAAGCGCAGAGTAGGAGGCAACCCACTGTTTAGTCATTTTTATTTTTAATTATTTAGTTATTAATTGATTACCTTTTTTCTTAAGTACATCACGTTTTCAAAGGAGGAGTAGAAAAGTTCGAAATCACCATCGGTCAACACCAACACCTCACCATCGGTCGATGGCTTTGATGGTTCACCATCGGTCGACACTCAACACCCACCATCGGTCGACACTCAACACCCACCATCGGTCGACACTCAACACCCACCATCGGTCTACACTTTTTACGGAGTTTGGTACCATCGACTTTATCTCTACCTTTTGCTTATGCTTTAGTTTTTATTAACCAACCCCGATGAAATATCACTAGGGATAGTGTTATTTAAGTCTGGGGGAGGTTCACTGATGCTTTTATCTATTTTTTAGCTTATATCTATTAATATTTTCAAAATAGTTTTTATAGAGTCAAGAAGGGGATTATGATCAGAACTTATTTGTTGACTAACCATACTATAGCACCATTCTTAGACATGTTGATTGTAGAGATTACAAGAGATGCAGAAGTGGATCATCCTGCCATTAGATCACACTTACTAAGAAAGTTTGAAGGAACCAAAGCTGATCTCCAACCTAATACTGACTACTTTGCTTGCTTTGGGACTTAGTATACATAGCATCGGATTTCTTCTGCAAGTTTGAAAGATACTGGTTTGTGTGTTTCTGATTTCCCTTTTATCTCTCTCTCTTCAGGATCTATAATAGAAAAGCTTAAGATGATTTCCTGAGATGCAGAGGGTAGTTACATTACCGATGACCCATCTATTCTAATTCAAAGTATTGATCACACATTTTTGGAAGCGAGATTTAGGGCGCTCAACCGCGCCATCATGATTAAACTTGTAAGTATATACCAACTTACAACCAACATAATGCTTTCCCAAAGGCAACTGACAAATAAAACAAGTACCAGTACCTTCTAGTAAACCCATTTTAGATTTCATAGCAAGCTTAAACTCGTCAAGAAGGATGACCTCTTTTAACGTTAAACAGTGGTGATGGCTAAGAGGAAATTTCTATAATGAGAATCAAACTTATCATAAGAAAGAAAGGTTGAAATGGGATATGATTTTCTGTGAATAGGATGAGAAGGAAGGTCAGTCTTATTTAGAAGATAACAATCATATTAATCAAGATAAGAAGGAGCTTTAGTTTGTTGTTTGGTTCTTTGACTCAAAATAGTAACACCTGAAGAAGAAGCTTGTGAATGAGAAGAATCAGCAGAAGAAGAATGTGACACATGAGGATTGTTAGCATCAGATGGTTGAAAACAAGGAGAATCATTATCAGAAGGAATAATGTCAGCATAAACACCTGAGGAGTCATTACCAAGATCAAAGAAAGCTGGAAAAGGAGAATCATGCACTAGAAGAGGCAAAACATGTTGACCAAAGATGTCATTACATAAGGAATGAGATAGATTTTCTGGAAAAAAAAGAAAGCGTTTCTAATGGAAAACAACATTTCAGAAAATGGAAATTTGATTAGTGTTAAGATCAAGAACCTTGTATCCTTTGCACGTGGAGAAAATATATGACAATCTTTTAACAACCTAGAGGTGAAACACAGACGACCAAAAACTCAAAGATTATTGTAATTAGGAACCGTGGAAGTGAGGAGTTCATATGAAGACTTAATGTGAAGAACAGGAGTGGAAGTTTTGTTAATGAGATAAATGGTTTTTTGAATGCAATAACCCCAATACTCAATAGGTATGTTAGATTGAAAATAAAGAGATCAAGCTATATTCAGAATGTTTGATGCTTCATCTCAACAACATAATTTTTATTGAGGTGTGTAGACACAAGAAAAATAATGTGTAATGCCTTTAGATTGAAGAAGAGATGTAAAACGAAGTTCAAGAGCATTATTTTTCCTAATAGATTTGATTGAGGTGTGATATTGATTCTCAATGATGGTTAGAAAGTCTGGAAAAACAAAAGTAACCGACCCTTTGTCCTTAAGAAGATAGACCCAAGTTACTCAAGTACAGTCATCAACAATGGTGAAAAACATATTTGAAACCATGAATTGTGGGAACATGAAAGAGCCCAAATATCAAGATGATGAAATCAAAATGTAGCTGAGAAACACAAGTGTTTATGTTTTGCTAAAGGACAACCTTTACACAAATGGTCATGAGTTATTTTGTCTTTAGAAATGTTTAATTATTTAGAAAGTGATTCTTGTTAGAGGATGGATGACCCAAGCATTGGTGATAAACTTCCTATGAGACTTGTGCAAGATGATTTATTTGTGCACAAAAGAAAAAGAAGGAGCATATGATTCCAGGACACAGAGGTTATGTTAGAGGTTACCTTTTCCAATCATGTAATCTGGAGTATGTTCATGGAGAAAGGCAAGTGGATTGTGAGATAAAATGTGACACGAATGGGAAGAGAAAATAACAGTTATAGATGTGTTCCTAGTTAAACCACTAATGCAAAGAAGGTTGGACTTGAAATTAGGTACAAAAAGCATATCATCAAGGATCAAGTGATCAGATAGAACAATCATGCCAGAGATAGTGACATTGATATGCGTATTGTCAGGCAAAGTCACAGAAGTGTTAACAATCATTTTAGTAGTAGAAAAGAATTTCAAGTTAGAACAAACAGGACAACTAACTCTTGTACCTGTGACCCAAGAGTGTGATGAAAATGTCAGGTTGTCTTTAATTTTCGTAGAAGAAATAAAATGTGTTTGGTTTAGGCAAATACCTGGAGCATGCAACACACGACTTAATGGACCAAGGGAGCATATTGAAGATATCATAAGGTCCCTGGGACGGGCTCAGAAGTGTGTTGGTAGAGCAAGGCCCATATCGGGCCATAAAGAAGAATGATCGACCCTCTCCGGTCTTACATGATCGATTTTGGCTAGTTAAAAGTATTTCTGATTTTTGTACTTCTAAACCAACTAGGATTAGGATTGTTTTTTTATAAACCAACTATAGATAGGTTCTGGGTTTCTTAAACCATTTAGAAATAGTTTTTTTTGTTTTCCTTTTCAGATAGACATTAAGATTTTCTAATTACGGTTTTTGCTTATTCTATATAAGCCAAAACTGAGCACATAATGTAAACACACCATTATTTAAATAAAACCAGAAATTTTGGCTTCAATTTTGTCTATTTGGAGGCTTATAACTTGTCTGTTCACGTGGTTAAGCTTGTTCATCTTTTAGCATCCATTCGTCACCAGGAAGAATACTCTTCTGTTTACGTGACTGTCCGTCATGCATCAAGGAAAACGAGGTTACATTCATAGGTTTCTGAAGCAAAACCACTTTAAAGTATTCCAGAACCCTATTTTGAAGTTCATATCACGCCCAAGAAGAGCCTGAAGCATCCTTGATCTGTTCCACCCGCCTTCAAGTAATTCGTGGGAGAGACAACATATCCAAGGCCGTATCAAGTGGTATTAGGGCCTCTTGAAGGTTTTGGGTTTGATTTCTTAACATAGATCATGTGTTCATCATATATCCTGAAATCTTCCAACTACTCTTATAGAAAACATGAAGGGATGTCTAAATAACCAGAAACAAGGGAGCTGTTGCAAGGAAGAAGAAAAGACATCCAGATTTCACTATTCTATGGAGAGTTTGATCCAAACACATATCTAGAATGGGAGAAGAATGTGGATTTGGTTTTTAAATACCACAACCACACTAAGGAGAAGAAGATACATCTAGAAACTACTGGCTTAAGTGGGTATGAACTTGAGTGGTGGTATCAGATTGCTAACAATAGGAAACGCAGTGGAGGGTTGCAGATTTCTTCTTGGTATGAGATGAATTTTGTCATGAAGAAAAGGTTTGTAGAAAAGAGGTATGAACAAAATGATTTGGAACAGTTGCAAAGCCAATCTAGATAAGCTAAAGAACGTGTTAGGACATCCAGAGATGAGCCAAAGACCTACTATGGTCGTAAGGCACCAAGAAAGTCGCAACTCATATCTTGGCTATCTTGACTATTTGCAGAGCACACAATTCAAAGAAAACCTCAGGAACATGATAGATCAATCACTCACTGCAATGGTCTGAAATCAACCAAGAGTTAAGTTCCACGACCAAACTCGGGAGTTGATGAACTAAGCTATTACCAGAAGGAAACAGCAGAGAAGAAACAAGAAACTGCAGAAACCCCGGCTGAGAAAGAGCAGAAGATTTAATCAAAACAAGAGGAGAGTCTACCAGCCATTTGTTGTCATGTGATTGACCTAATCAAGGCTTAAGAAAGAGATTTTAATGAGGCACTTGTAGTTCATAGAGAGTCACCTGAGACTTTGATTGAACATGGTGGATTCATTAGATCATTTTCTTCTGATTTAGAGATCAAACCTTTTGTATGAGTTCAGTTCAATCTTGTGGAGCATCTGAGGTCTGTCAAGGGGCTGCGAAACCCTGTCTTTGAACCGTGAGGAAAGGTGTGTGAGAATAGAGATAGCAACAACCTGGTACAAATAAGAACAACCACAAAGTTGAGCTTCCACCATTCACTCATTCATATGGAACAGGATTTGAGGTCAAATCCTTTGGAAGGAAGAGAGGTGACATGCGTGTTTATATTGTCCTAGCAGGATATAAATATTCTAAGCAATTAACTATCAAATTAACCCTACTCTTAACATACAAACAATACTCTTGCCAAAAGAGATCAGGTGTAGTACTTAGGGATCAAATCCACAGAGAGAAATGGCACACAATATATTTCTTATTTCTAAACCCCTTTCACAGGCTTAGTTTGCTTGAGCACAACCAACAAGTTAAGTCTGAGAGATTTGATATAGCATATTTATTACCAGTTTTAGGTCATGTTATAGGCTCTATTTAAGGTCTTTTATGTGTGTCTAGGCTATGTTTTGGAGTATTTACAGGTCCACAAATGTTTTGGAGATATATGGAGATACATGGATCTTTTGGAGCATTTAAAGGAGAATAATCCGTAGCTGACCATTTGAGGAGTTGAAGTACGAGACTGTCGTCGATCGACGACTTAACCTTGGACTCGACCGATGTTAAAATACCTTGGTCTTTTGATGTTGCACACTTGCCATTGATCGTCATCCAATTCGCAGACAACCGATTGAAAATCCCAAGTTGGTGACAAATGACGAGAATGCCCTGGATGAGTTTTGACCTAAGTTTTAGGTTTTTTATATTTGTGCTTATGTACTGAGAGCATGAAGAGGGAGTGCATGGTATACTAACAAAGCTTTATTATAGTTTTAGGATTTTTAGGGGAGAAGATTCATAACTCCTTAGGGAGATTTGTATTGGAACCCCAATATTTTATCTATGCATTATATTGAGACTATTGTTCTTTCTTTGATTATCAACTAGATTTAGGGTTGAATGATAGCAATCATGGAATAGCCCAAAACTAGGATTACTAAGTTAGGTTAATATACATCAATTGAGTTGTGCTTAATGCTTGCATTCTAGAGTAGCTAACTAGGATCTTGAAAGTAGGACATGGACGAATACAAGAGTAGGTTTTATGCCATAATAAACTCCATTGAACTAGACTGTTAGGCGCCTGCAAGAGCTGGTCTAATAAGTCTGATGGACTTATAAAATCACCTTCACACTTCCTTCTGATTTCACCGTCGATCAACATCAGACCTTAGCTGTCAATCGATGGTCTTTCCTTTTACTTTCATACGAAAGTTGGAGCTAAAAAGGTCAAAATAGTTAATATTTGAGTTCTAGAATATTTACATTTTCGTGCTTCCTATTTCCTATAATCCATTAGGCTTGAACCCTAGATTTAGCATATTTACATTTGCATCTAGTTAGTTTATTAGAATATTTCCATATTTGCATTATTAGAATATTTCCATATTTGCATTATTAGAATATTTTCATATTTGCATTATTAGCATATTTAATAAGGGCATCTGCTACATCCTCCTTAGATAAATGTAGGATTCTCCCATGAAGAACCCGTGCACGTCCCTCCGGGTTTTTGAAAATTTTGAACTCATCCGGTCAAACATTACCAATATCTGTATCTTCTGCTCTGTGTTTGTGTTCACGTCTGATGTCGTTTGATGGCCAGGAGTAGCTGGTGATCGATGCTCGATTATCCACTGTTGCGTTCATCACCCAGCCAGCGTCTTCTGATGCTAGGTTGTGATATTCAATCGGCTCTTCCTCTTTGTAATCTTTGTTGTACTCTTGGCATGCTGGATGTGTGTCGATCGATGGTGTATGGTGACCGTCGATCGATGCTCGATAACCAGATTGTTTCACAAAGAGGTTTCCAGCTCCTTTAGCCATGGAAAGTATATTTGTTAAATCTTCTCTCGTGACATTTAGTACTTTGCCATCCATAGCTCTTGTGTGACCATCTAGATCTCTCATGATACCGAACTGATCTGGTTGTAGATAACCATTTCCTTCTCGCGTTCTGTAGCTGAATCTAGTTCGGATGTTGCTTCTTGGTGAATATCGATCGATGACGTAGGTTTATCGTTGATCGATGTCGATTTCCCGATTTGATGGGAAATCTGATAAACATCAGCCTTTTACATACCAATACCACAGTACTCGATTATCTATTTTTCTTTGTAGTTTTCATCGTACTCGGAGTAGGCTGGGTTGTAACCACTATTTGCATGGCAGTTGTTGATCGGTTCTAGAGTAGCGTCGTGCATCGATAGCAAAGGGTTGGTGTCAACCGATTGATGAACTGAAAGCGTGTCGATCGATTTTTTGGGCTGGGTATGGATCGATGCTCCCTCTTTATTGAACTCATAATCGCATAAGCATTGTGGCCACAAGTTCTGCATCATTACACTTTTTCTTGATGGCAAGTTTATTCTTATAAATATCATAATTAACATTATGATTAATCAAGGAAAGGCACAATCTGTTTGTCTTTGTGTCGCAGATAGCTCCTACGGTGTTCATGGAAGCTCGAGGAGTAGGGTTACCGTCGACCGATGTCGATTTCCCAATTTGATGGGAAATGTGATAAACACCAGCCTTTTACATAGCAATACCACAACGCTCGATTATCTATTTTTCTTTGTAGTTTTTGTCGTACTCGGGGTAGGCTGGGTTGTAACCACTATTTGCGTGAAAGTTGTTGATCGGCTCTGGAGTAGGGTCGTCCATCGATAGCAAAGGGTGGGTGTCAATCGATTTCTTGGGCTGGGTATCGATCGATGCTCACTTTTCATTGAACTCATAATCGCAGAAGCATTGTGGCCACAAGTTCCGCATCATTACACTATTTCATGATGGCAAGTTTATTCTTATAAATTTCATAATTAACATTATGATTAATCAAGGAAAGGCACAATTTGTTTGTCTTTGTGTCGCAGATAGCTCCCACGGTGTTCATGGAAGCTCTTCCAAGTAACAAAGAAGAATTCCAATTGATCTGGATGTCCATCACATGGAAGTCTATCGAGACTAAAACATCTTAACTTGTAGTGGGACATCTCTACAAATACCTCCTGAATCCACTCCAGAGCAATCCTCAAAGATGAAAGAATCGTTGGAAGGCTCCACTCTCAGGTTCAAATTTTCCGCCATATCTCTAGGTATGATGCTCATCGATAATCCAGTATCACAGAGGGCATTGGAAAACTCGTGGTTTTTGATCAGACATGTCACCACAAATTTTCCAAGAAGTGGAAGGATCGACCATCTTGGTTCAAGTTGGCCGGTTTACTTAACCTATGTGTATTTATATTTTCTTGTACATCCATTAAAGTTAGGTTTTCCTTTTTAGACTAGGGTTAGTGTTTTCTTAAACCAAATAGAAATAGCTTTTAGTTTTTTCCTTTTTGGATTAGGAATAGGTTTTCTAGTTAGGTTTTTCAATCTTATCTTTATAAGCCAAAGCTTTGCACATAATGTAATCTCGCATTTTATTAATAAAAACCTAAGCTTTGGCTTCAACTTTGTCTCCTTGGAGACCTCTACCTTGATCACCAGGAAGTTAACTCTTCTGCTTATGTGATTTCCAACAGGCATCAACCTATACGAGGTTACACTCGTAGATAGCCAAAGCAAAACAACACAAGGTAGTCCAAAACCTTTGTGTAAAGATCATCAAGCATCCAAGAGCCTTTAAAGCTCATGGGCTACGCCCCCAGTCCACCTTCAAGTGATTTTTGGTATGAGACTTCAACCCAACACCGTGCTAGGGGTATTAGAGCTCTTAGAGCTATATGAGGCCGTATCAATATACATATGTTAGTGAACGACTTTTTTGTTATTGTGTTGAGAAATGAAAGCTTTTTCCTTTAGTTGGCTTCTTTGAAGAAATTGAGGTAGCAATGTAGTAGAAATCTGCAGGTTTAAGTTTTGAACTTGTGATAAGCTACAATAAATTTAGCAGTAGACTCAGGAGATATCTTTACATAGGAAGGAATACATGTTTTCCCAAAAGAAAGTATGTTTGAGAAGCGCTCAATGGCCAAACATATTGCAACACATTGTACATGGTGCTTGTGACTTTGTTATGATACCGGTTATAGAAGAGGTCATAGCCAAGATATGGCAACAATGAATCCCATTTTTTAACGACAAAAAGACTCTTCCATTACTCAAAAATATGAGGTAATCTGGAAATCCAAACCGGAATAGAATAACCAATAAACAACAAACTTCGATAATAGGAACGAGCAATCCTAGCTAAACCATTAGTATCTGATTGAAACGTCTAGGTATGTGAAAGATCTTAATGTCTTGAAAGCGTCTTTGCAGTGCATAACCTCTCCTATCTCTGTTGAAAAACTCGCCAGTCTTGTGGAGCTTGAATTATCTCTATGGCCTCGTTGCAATCTGTTCCAAAATCCTGGCACGAAGTATGCTGAAGTATTGCTTCCATCGCCCAAGTTAGTGCTTCTATCTCTGATAAAAGGGGTTCGCCAATCTGGGAGTTCATTAGGCTTGTGATGGACTGCCCATCTACTTCGATTTCACCCGTTACTAATATTGGTGTGATAGAGGGACTCGTTCTGTCTGTCGTGATACTCGGTTGGTCGATTATTTGAACTTCAATTGTCCGCCACATTTAGTCAGCTGGCTTGCTACCGAGTGCTGCGAGGGTGTCGGCATAGGCATTTTCCTTGTGCGGAATTCTCGTCAGTTCGAAGGAGTCAAATCCTTTGGCGTACACCAGGCGGAGGTAGGCATCCATCATTTCGCTTTTGGCGTCGTAGTCGCCACTGAACTGGTTGGCGCCAGTTGAGAATCGCAGAAGGTGTGAACGCGTCTCGCTTCGACAGCTTTTGCAAGTCGTAACCCAGGGAGGAGAGCTTCGTATCCAGCCTCCTTGTAAGAAACTTTGAATCCGAGCCTGAAATATTATTGGAGAAGCTCTCCTGTCGGTGATTGCAAGTGGATACCAATGCCTGATCCCTTGACAAAAGACGACCCGTCGACATGCGAGATCCAGCAGTCGCTCGTTAACACAATATCCTGCTCGAGTTCTGGTGGGAGCTTGATGATGAAGTCGGCCAACGCCTGGGACTTCTTAGCCGGTTTGCTTTGGTAGGAGATGTCATGTTCACTCAATACGATCGCCCATTTTGACAGGCGGCCCGATTGATTTGTGTTTTGCATGATCATTCGCTGTGGCTGGTTAGTCAGAATGACAATCGAGTGCGATTGGAAATATGGTTGGACTTTTCTTGCCGAAGTGATAACGGCTAAGGCCATTTTTTCTAGTGCAGAATATCGAACCTCTGCATCTGTCATCCTCTTACTAGTGTAGAAGATTGGTTTTTGCTCGCCGCGGTCTTCTTTGACAAAGACGCTGCTGACCGCTATGGATGAGACGGCTATGTAGAGATAGAGTGTGTCTCCTTCGTCGGGTTTGGATAATACAGGCGGGTGGTGAGCTTTTGTTTGAGCTGGTTAAATGCCTCCTCATTCTTTACGTCCCAGATGAACTTTTTGTTACCTCGCAACAGGTTGTGAAAGGGGAGGCACTTGTCGGTTGATCGCGAGATGAACCGATTCAGCGCTGCCACTCGACCGGTTAATCGTTGGACTTTGCGGCGGTTCTTGAGGCTTGACAGATCCAAGATGGCGGAGATTTATTTTGGGTTTTCCTCTATCCCACGCTGGGTCACTATGTATCCAAGGAATTCGCAAAACACGACCCCAAATGTGCACTTAGCCGGGTTGAGTTTCATGTTGTATTCATTCAGTGTGAAAACACGTGGCCAAATGATCCAGCTGATCGGTCGCTGTGCGGGATTTCACCAGCATATCGTCTATGTATACCTCCATGGTGTCTCCGATTCGGTCGGCGAACATTCGATTGAACAACCATTGGTAAGTTGCCCTGCGTTTTTGAGCCCAAACGGCATGACTTTATAGCAGTATGTTCCCCTATCTGGGATGAACGCCGTCTTCTCGCGATCATGTGGACGCATAGCAATATGGTTATGGCCCGAGAAGGCATCCATGAATGTCAACAGTTCGTTGCCGGCTGTCGATTCGACAAGGCAATCGATGTGTAGGAGAGGGAAGTTGTCCTTCGGACATGCCTTGTTCAAATCGGTGAAATCGACGCAAACTCGCCATTTGTCGTTCTTCTTTTTAACCACCACCGAATTAGCCAACCAACATGGATATTTGACTTATGTGATAAAACTTGCGTCGAGCAGTCGTTCGACCACGTCGTTTACTGCCTTCGATCGCTCAGGTCCTAACTTACGTCGTTTCTTCCAGACGGGTTTGAAGGTTGGGTCGACCTTAAGCTCGTGAGTCGTGATGAAAGGGCTTATCCCTTGCATGTCCGATGTTGACCATGCGAAGGTCGAGGCATTTTCTCGTAAAAAGGCGATGATGTTATCCCTAGTTTCGTCGGCATATAGGCGCCGATTTGGACTGTCTTACTATGGTCATTCTCGTCGATCGGGACTTCAAGGATTTCTTCCTCTAGTGGGATTAGCTTCTGGGTTGGCTTAGTGACTGTATTAACATGTGTGGACATCCGTTGAGTTTTGATTTCAGCGACGAGGATGTCGCGGGCTGCAGCTTGATCGCTTCCGAGGGTGACAATCCGACCATCAGATCCAGGAAACTTCACGCATTGTATGGTTTTTCCATCTATAATGGAGAATTTGACGTTCTTGTTCCCACCGCATGTATGGACTCGCAGTCTGATGGTGTCGAGCATCATTTTGGACGACCCTTTAAATACTGTTAGCGTCTAGGCAAAATGTTTTATGGCGTGAAGGTCGACGCCCATCTTGTTGAGGGTTTCCTTAAAAATGAGGAAGATGAGGACCTTAGTGACTTCAAAGTCCCCGATCCGATTTCGACGAGGAGAGAATCATTATGAGGCAAGTGCACCCCTGCAGCGTCTCCAGCGAAGAAAGTTATATCTGGGTCGATTTACGGGAAGGTGGGCCATTGTCAAGCGATGATGGCTTTTCGTCGGAATTCTTTGACGGATCAGACGGAGTCATTACAAAGGGGTGATCCGCCAATTTTCACATTTAGCCGGGCTGATTTCACTGACTGCTTTGCTCTGATCTTATCAATCGTCGTTCGCAGGTCCGAGGAAGGTGCTGGTTGGTCGAGGACCGCCGATTGAGTTGGATGCGTAGATCGGTTGCTTTGGAGTTGATAACAGATCAAAGATCGTGTTTTTAGCTTTGAGCGAGTGACGGGCGTCCGTAGCATTCAGCCTTCCAATCTTGTGGTTATCTATCGTTTTCCAAAGATTGGGAGCGATGGGCTGACCTGTCGATGAGATGGTTCTCTGTATGAGTGAATCGCGTAGATCGCTGCTTGCTTGTAAATCGGCCGGCTGCTCTTCGTCATTTGCTGTTTGAGCAGGACCCCGTAGTATTCATAGAGTGATTTTCGCATGAAGGGGTAGGATCGGTCGCTCGGATTGTGAAGATTGAATGACGGGATTTCGGCTTCTCCTCTTCAGAGGCGGAGTCATCGTCCAGAGGAGATAGGGTGATCTCGCCCTTAGGTGGGGAATCGTCCGTTTGATCGTCCTGCCCCTTCTTCTTCTTGTCCTTACTCTTACTCCAGCTTTTGTTGTTCTTGGTGAGCTTATGTCACGGAGGTTCATGGTTTGCATTCCCGCTTATGAACGCAGCGAGTAGGAATTTTTGGAAATGCTTGCGTTCTTTAGTATCGTGCCCTTTGACTTTATGATAATCGCACTATTTGTTCGCGTCGTATGGGCCGTTTGAGGGGGTCGGGCGGACGGTTTTTCTTTTCCCCTCGGCATCCAACGTCCATTTGTTCCAACCGGGTCCGCGGACGACCAACGCCGGGCCTGGTTGCTCGTCATTGGGGATTGCGTTGGCCAGGCCCTTCTTCTTCTATGCCATGCGCTAGGGTGCGTGCTGCCTGGGCTCGTAGTGTGTTTCAGATGCTTTCAGGGCGGCTTGCTTTAGCTCGAGTTGCCTCTTGACGAACGCCCACTTATCTTCTTCAACCAAAATGAAGTTTTTGAAGCGGTGCATGGCGTCTTCCAGCGACGCAATGGGGTTCGAGTAAAGATCCTCGCGGAACTTGGTGTGTATCTAGAGAGCATTCTGAAGGGCTACGACTGCGGTATGTCCCGGGACCTGAACTTTGGATACCACTTGCTTGAACCTTTCTATGCAATCTTGGAGGCTTTCGGCCGCTGGTTAAGACATCTTCTAGAGGTTCGAGGAGGAGGCGCCATGGCATGTGAACATGATGTAATGTCATAGGAATTGCGCCGAGAGATCTGAAAGTTGTCCATCGACTCTTTGGCCAGCCGAGAGAACCAACTGAGGGCTGGGCCGGACAAACTTTCGACGAAGAGCTTGCAGAGAATTGGATCCCTTTCTTCATCAGAAAAAACGAGTCCCCATCGCTATGTTGATGGCCGTCATATGGTCCGTCGGATCCGTGTCGCTTGAGTATGAAGGGATGCGAAGCTTATTGGTCGGTTGGAATTTGACGATCGTAATCCTCTTGGTAAAGGGATTCTAAAGGGTAGCAGCAAGGACTCGTTCGATTTCCGGAGTGGAGGTCGCCACGTGGTGTATTTTGGAGTGTACATCCTGCAGCGAGAGGCGCAGTTCTGTGATATGGCGATCAGTGGAGGACTCGGTGCGTTCTTCTAGTGGGTTTGCTCGGCGGTTCACTCCTTCGGCATGCTGGCCAACACCAGCTGGAGTTGGGTTTTTCATTGCGAAGAGCCACCGACATGTTGTTTCTGCTTCATCAACGTTGCTGTCTATCGAAGTGAAGGCGGCGGCGAGTGCGGCTAGTCGTTCGTTGGTGACTCTGTTGGTTTCTTCCTGTCGGGCAAGGTGCTCCATGATGCGCTGCATCACGTTGCCGTCCGTTGGTGTCGCGGAGTCCAGTCCAGGCTCACTGTCGGTGGTGGAATCGTTAGGAGGCATGCTTAATAGAAGAACGTTGCTTTGCGGGCCTCTGGGTGGGCGCTAGTTGTTGGTTCCGAGATTGGTTACTGGGTTAGATGAAAGAAAGTGAAATTTATGTGGACAATCGCAAAGACGTTATGTTCGTTTCGAAGTCGGATACAACGTTTTAGAAGAAAACAAAGGTAAAATGACTGATACAAATCTACTCTTTTAGAAATCCTAGATATAGCCGTCAATCAGTTGGCCTCTCCTTCTTTCTTCTTTCCATCTTCCTTTTGTAGGGTGCCCCTCCTGCTCTGGTACGTTGTCCTTCGTTCCCTTGCCCTAAATTTTCGAGCCCTTTGGGTTGTACACTGACGGGCCTCTCTTACGATTCCGGGCAAAGGTACTTTAATTGACCAAGCGAAAGCAGAGACACGTGTTTGACTCTAGTCCGTTCGATCAGTCGTACGCTCCCGACTTGGTCCCAGATCTGGTCTGTTCCGACGGGCCTAAAGAAGGTAAACGGGTCGATTCTTTGTAATTTGATAGGCTTTGTTGGAGGTATGCAATCCCTCTCCAACAAAATGGTGTAAAGAGGCTCGTATTTTGGATAAGCCAACAACAAGACTCGTGTAGAACTTATGAATTGATGATTTTTTTTTAAAATGTATACAAGAGTCTACATGTGCATTAGAAGAGATCTTTAGAAAATGTCGTATAACTCAAGATAACCATAAATCTATAATAATGATTATCTGTAAAACTAGATCATTATCTGTAAATATATGTGTATACAATATGCTCCCCCACCCCATAATGAATGTTTTTTAGTCAGTCCAATCTTTATCGTTAAGTCATGAAACTGGGATTGCAGAAGAGGCTTAGTTAGAGCAATAGACCATCATCAAGTTGATCAACTGAGCTGATGTGCTGTTTTGCTTGAACGATTTCTCGAACAAAATGGTAACCAAGTGTTCATACGAGAGTGAAACACTAGATTAGCACTTAACATATGTTGTTCCTACATTGTCGCAATACAAAGTTGGTGATGTTTTTACCAAACAAAAATGTGGGTGTTGTTGAGATGGGTAGATGAAATTCAGAGAGTAAGAAGGCAATCCTTTTGACTTCTAAAGTAGTATCCTTGAGGCTTACGGACTAAGCGTACTATTGAACAAGACTAAGTGTACAACTCATGTCATTGCTGTAATATGCTCAGTGAAGGTGTATGATCAAGCCGGACCTGAAGTAGAACATGAAGTGTGACATGAACTACGACACGAGACTAGAAGTCAAATTGAGTGTGAATCAAGATAGGAGCATGAAAGGAAGATATACTTAAGAAGTCAGTTGAAGGAAGTATTGACGAAGAAGCAATCAATCTTATGGGATAAGTAAGAATGACTTATTCGTTGAAGAACCGGAAATGGAAAGTTTCCATTGGGTAGATATTTTGGTTTTAGGCTATCCTCTAAGTATAAAGAGGACATTGGCAGTGTGGTGGCGTGTCAACACACAGAGAGAGATATTTTAAGCAAGAGAGATTTTTGTACGTCCAAACAAGGAGAAACAAAGCATCTAGAGATTAGAAGCTTAAGGTGTTCAGAGATTGGTTCAGGTCTGTGAACGGATTACACTAGTCAAAAAGTCAAGGTTTGTCTTGATCTTGATTGAAGTATTGCTTTTAGAAAGAACTTGTATGTGCTTTTAAAAGGATTAATCCAGTCGTATTTCCTGGAAAGTACAATACATGTGTTACTGTGTGCTTTAGTTTCTGTATCCGATAACTCTTACATTAACAATTGGTATAAGAGCAGATACTTGGGTTTTATCTTAAACAGGTAAGGATACTTCAAGACAAATGGAGAGTTATCAAGAATTGGTGTCAAACTTCAAAATAATTATGGATGCTGGGAACTATGGGTTCTGGAAACCCAGGATGAAGGCTATGATCAAAGGTATTGACTCGCTTGCATAGAAGACAGTTGAATCTAGGTGGAAGCAGCCTGTTGCTAGAGGTGAGGATTGAAAGGATATGGCCAAACTTGATGAACTGTGGACTGATGAAGAAAACAAAATGGCTAAGTATAATGCAAGAGTATTCACTGTCATTCACTGCAGTGTAGCTAGAAAACAATTTGAACTAATTAAAGGATGTGAGTCAGCTAAGGAGGCATGTACATTCTTAAGAGGCACGGGACTTTCTTTAGAGGCACATTGAGGGAACAAAGAAAGTGTTAAGTGCAAGAAGGGATATGCTGGATACTCGTTTTGAAGATCTGAAGATGGGTGAACATGAATCAATTGCTGACTTTAGCTCTAAGTTGAGCTCTCTTGCACAAGAAGCTCTCACTCTTGAAAAGAAGTACAAATAGAAGAAGCTTGTGAAGAAATTTCAAACATATCTGCCAGCTAAGTTCATGGCCTACAAAGTCTCAATGGAGATAGACCTTGACACTGATGACATGGGGTTTGATGAAGTAGTAGAGATGCTACAGGCTCATGAAATATAACTGAACAGTGGAAAGAAAGTGAAAGGCATTGCACTTGGATGCTGAGAAAGCTGAGATTGGAGACCATTATCCGGTAAGTCTCTTAGTCAGAAGATTTGATAGAGCTCTCCAAAACGATAGAACAGGGGCAATCATAGAACAAGTTCAATCCCAGACAGGAAACATCTGAATCCTAGAAGGCTACCAGAAAGGCTGATGTGAAGTGCTATGAGTGCAAAGGTTATGGGCACTTCAGAACTGAATGTCCCACAGTGAAGAGAAGAGAATTTCAATGTTTTGGCTGCAAGGGTTTTGGTCACACTCAAGCTGAATGTGAAACTGATGGTAAGAAGAAGAAAGAGAGGTATATGTTGGGGATCAACGAAAGTGATTCATAGAGCGATAGTGAAGAAGAACTAAACCATTTTGTAGCATTCTCGGGAATAGCCGACTTTGAGTCAAACTCTGAAAGTGATGATGAGTCTGAGAAAGAGCTTAATGAAAGTTACAAGGAATTTCGTGAAACCTTGGCGAACCTTCGTATTGAAAATCTCCCACTAAAAAAAGAGAAGTAATGCGTTGAAGCTGAACTAGAAAGAATACGGCAAGAACTTCAGAGGGAAGTCGAGCTTGCCAAAGAAAGTGTGATTCTGGTTAAAGAAAAAATGACTGTTTCGAAGAAAGCTGAAGATCTCAGAGAGGAAGTCGTTGCTTAGAAGAAGATTTCTTCAGACCTCAGATCAGAGCTGGATCAACAATACAAGAAGATCAAGATACTTATTGGAACCAAATAACTTGACAAACTGCTAACTCTAGATAGAACTAGGGTTGGGCAAAATACTCGGACCCGATTAACCGACCCGAAACCGACCTAAAAATTAGTGTCTCGAACCCGATCGGAACCAAGATAAATAACTGAATGGGTCTTCAGTTGCTATAGTCGAAGAACCGGTACCGAACCTGATCTGAACCGAGGACCGAATGAGTATCCGAAGATATCTGAATTGTAAATATGTATCTTAATATATTAGTTATAATTATATTTATAATTAGTTGAATAATCAAAATTAAATTATAATTTGTTATAAACCGAGTGGATTGATCATAACCTCTAGATGGGTCATCGTCGATGGACCATGGTCGATGGGCTTATGTCTGATCCATCTAGAACCGGTCCAAGTATAAACCTAGCCCATAGAGGTTTAGTAATCCTAGTTGAAATAGGATTAGGGTTGGCCGACATTAGTAAACCTATTGCATGTTGGTTTTGGAGATTTTCCTTTTTCTATGTTTTGGGATATTTCCATTTATGTGTTGGTTGTAATCCTTATATAAAGGAACCCCCTTAAGCTCACAAGTCATTCACGATTTCATCTCTCTCTTTTCTCTTAGTTTACAACACGTTATCAGCACGATTGATTCTATTAACCCTAAGCTAAGAAAGCCATCGATAGAACCCTAAAGTCTCCTTCATCTCTTTCTCGATCACAAACCCTAGGCGGGTAAGTATTTCCTTTTTGCTCAAACCCGATAAGAAGAAAAGGAAAAGAGTTCATCCACGAAGAACAAGCAATTCGATCAATCCATCCATCCGATCCAAAGCAACCTGAGGTTCAATTCATCCGTGAATCAAGTTCATCCGATTAACTCCTCTCTTTGGTGGTCTGATTCAATCCGATATACACAAGGTAAACTTGATGAACCCTAGTTTCTAAAACCCATGAAATCGAATGAACTTTGATTAATATTATGACCTGAAACTGATTTTGGAACTTAGAAAGAAATCGTTAAGTTGATGGATAGATAGATTGCTTGAATCATGGTTTGATGGTTTAAACCCTAATCGAATATGATTAATGTGCAAATCAGACCCTAAAAGACTTTGCTTAGTTAAATTTATTGATTTATGATTAGATGTTGTTTGATTGTTGATTTGGCCGATTTAGATTACTATCTAGGCTGATATTAAACCTAAACCTAATTGATTAAATCATAAACCCTAAATCCCCAAATCGATTGAAACCCTAGTTTTTCATATTTGATTCAATTGTGTTAGGTTGATTAGATTGTTTAATAATCCATGTCTTATGTTGATAGATTGATTCTTAATTCATATCTAAAACCCTTAGACGATTGTTAGGTTGATTAGGGAATTATCCCTAAAGTAAAACCCTAACCCTAGATCCGTGTAGGCCAAACCCTAATTCTATAAACCCTAATTCTTACTTGATCTTGATTGAGAGTTAGGTTGATAGATTGTTTTATTAACATTGTTTGGCCGATTCAAACCTACTTGGCGGGGTATAAACCCTAATATAACCGAACCTAGGCCGCATGACCCAATCCAACCATATAGTCTTAGGACTCGACCATATCATGATGCATTACTTGATTGTTTTTTTTTTGATAAGTTGCGAGCACTTGAAAACATATAGATCACAACCTTGTTAGGATTGTTGCATCATCCATGGCCGTGTGGCCTTACTTATATATGCTTGGTCGAATCGTTTGAACACTTGGTCGATACACTTGTTTGCTATATGATCGAATTGATTGAAATCTAAATTGATTGATTTCAGATGTCAAAACTCAACAATCTAGACTATGCAGCCCTAAATCTCTGTGGAGACAATTACCTACAATGGGCATTGGATACTAAGATTATCCTAAAGTCTAAAGGATTTGGAGAATGCATTGTTGAGAACAATGAATCCAGTGAGAAAGATCGATACAAGGCAATACTTATTATTAACCATCACCTTGCTGAGAATCTCAAAGATCAGTAACTAACCATTGAGAATCCTCTGGATCTCTGGAATGAGTTAAGCATGAGATATGATCACCAGAGAACGGTGCTATTGCCTAAAGCATTATTTGATTAGAGAAATTTGAGGATCCAAGACTAAAAATCTGTGGACGAATATAACTCAGCCTTGTTCACAATTGTTTCCCTTTTGAAACTATGTAGCGAGGTCATTACAGACAATGACATGTTGGAAAAGACCTTCTCAACATTCCATACGAGCAATGTGCTGTTAAAACAGCAGTATAGAGAGAAAGGTTTTAAAACCTATGCTGATATGATCTCATGCCTACTATTGGCCGAGACTAATAATGAACTGTTGATGAGGAACAGTGAAATGAGACCTCCTGGATCAACCCCATTACCAGAAGCCAACAAGGCCACGAATGAGAAGAAAGAAACCAAGGAAAGTAACCATGTCCAGAATATACCACATGACCACAATTGTGGTGGTTGGAATGGTCGTGGTCGAAGGCACAATAATTCATACGGTCGAGATAGTTACTCGAACCGTGGTCAAGGGAATCACAATAACCGTGGTTGTGGTCCCGGATTCGGCCATGGTCAAGGCAGAGGTGTTCGTGGTACACCATTTAAACCATCACACTCGACCAAGTCTGTTGCCATAGATGTGGTATGGGAAATCATTTTGGCAAAGAATTGTAGGACTCCCAGGCACCTTGTTGACCTATACCAAGAGAGTATCAAATGGAAGAATCCAGAAGCCCATTTGGTCCAAGATGATAATGGTGATTTCGATCATGATCAAGATGATCTCATGGAATATGAAACTTCTGATTGTCTTAAAGAGTCTAGTTGATTTCGGCATCAAGCCTTGTTTTGTTCTAGTTTTGGTTCATGATTTCTTTGATATTATGTTTTGTTTGATACACTACTTAAATGTTTTGATTTTTAATTTATATTAAGATGAATGGCTTTTCATTTAATAGAATGAAAGATGATACTAGCATACTGATTGTGAACAGTGGGTCAAGCCATACCATTCTAAAAGACAAAAGATATTTCATAGACTTGACCTTACAAAATGCCAATATAAGTACCATTGCGAGTATAGCCAGCCTTATTGAGGGCCACAACCAGGCTAGTGTCTTATTGCCTAATGGCACACACTTAGAGATAGAGAATGCTCTATACTCGCCCAGCTCTAAAAAGAGCCTATTAAGTTTCAAAGACATAAGGCTAAATGGTTATCATATTGAAACAATGGGCGAAGGGAACAAAGAGTTCCTTCAGATTGTCGACCACGGCCAAGGCCATAAGAAAGTGGTTGAGACTATATATGAATTCTCTATTGGTTTATACTATGCTACAACCAGTATGATAGAGGCTAATGCCACGGTGAATAAAAGGTTCACTGATGATTTCACTTTATGGCACGACAGGCTTGGTCATCCTGGTTCAAACATGATGCGAAAACTCATAATGAATACTAAAGGGCACATCTTGAAACAAAGATGAGTTATCCCAAAGAATCTCACATGTGTAGCATGTACACAGGGGAAACTCATCGTTAGGCCATCACCAGTCAAAGTGACCAAGGAAACTATAAACTTTCTAGAAAGAATCCAAGGGGATATATGTGGACCAATACACCCACCTTGTGGGACGTTTAGATATTTCATGGTCCTTATAGATGCATCGACCAGATGGTCGCATGTATGCCTATTATCCACTCGAAATTTGGCATTTGCAAGATTACTTGAACAGATCATAAGATTAAAGACTCACTTTCCAGACTTTCCTTTAAATATTATACGTCTAGACAATGCTGGTAAATTTACTTCCCAAGCTTTTAATGATTACTGTATGTCCATGGGGGTAAGTGTGGAACATAATATGGCACATGTCTATACACAAAACAGTGTAGCTTAATCATTCATTAAAAGAATTCAATTGATTGCTCGACCATTACTCATGAGGTCGAAACTCCAAGTATCTGCTTGGGGACATGCTGTTTTACATGCAGCCGAGTTGATTCGCATCAGCCCATCTAGTGAGCATAGATATTCACCATCCCAGTTGATTACAGGTCATGAGCCAGACGTGTCCCATCTCAAAACATTTGGATGTGTAGTATATGTACTAATTGCTCCACCACAGAGAACTAAGATGATACCTCAAAAGAGGATGGGCATATATATTAGATATGATTCTCCCACGATAATAAAATACCTTGAGCCAACCACGGGTGACTTGTTTAAGGCCAGGTTCGCAGACTCACACTTTGATGAGTCAAACTATCTAACATTAGGGGGAGACAATAAACTGGTAAAAGAAATAGAATGGAATCGTCCATCAGTGTCATGGCAAGATCCTTGGACTAAACAATGTGATTTAGAAGTCCAAAGGATAATACATATGCAAAAGCTAGATAATCAGTTGCCAGACTCATTTGCTGACCGAAAGAGAGTGACAAAGTCACATATACCCGTTTGTAATGCACTAGTTAGAATTGATATCCAAGAGAGATAAAGTCAAGTTGCTACAGAGTCTAACACACGTCTTAAACGTGGAATACCAATTGGTTCCAAAGATAAGGTTCCTTGAAAAGTTAAGAAAGGTGCAGGAAAGAAAATTGAGGCAATCGACATGGTCGACCCAACCATAGTCGAACCGACCGTGGTCGGACGAACCACAATCGGACAGCCCATGGTCGAACCGACCATGGCCGAACCTATACCATACCAGGTCGATCCGAATAGACCTAATAAGGATGTTTGGGATGCCAAACTTCTAGGTACTGAGGATATTGATAGCAGTGAGATCTCAATCAATTATCTTATGTCTGGAATGAAATGGAACAGAAATGATGTCGACATAGATGATATATTTGCATACAAAGTAGCACTCGAACTTATGGATTTGAATGAGGATCAATAACCCACGTCTATATTAGAATGCACTCGTAGATCAGATTGTCTTAAGTGGAAAGAAGCCATAAACGTGGAGTTAAAGTCTTTAAAGAAGAGAAATGTGTTTGGTCCGATTATCAGGACACCATATGATGTTAAACCAGTTGGATATAAGTGGGTCTTTGTGAGGAAAATAAATGAACATGGAGAAGTTGTGAGATATAAGGCAAGGCTCGTTGCACAAGGATTCTCACATAGACCACAAATAGATTATGAGGAAACATATTCCCCTATGGTGGATGCTACTACATTCCGATTCCTTATAAGTTTGACTATAAGAGAGAAATTGGATTTACACTTGATGGATGTAGTAACAGCATACTTATATGGTCCACTGGATAATGAGATATACATGAAAGTTCCAGATGGTATTGAGCTCAAAGATAAGAATAGTTCTCGAGAACAACATTGCATCAAACTAAACAAATCCCTTTATGGACTGAAACAAAGTGGTTGAATGTGGTACAATAGACTGAGTGAATACTTAGTGAAAGAAGGATACAAGAATGATCTGATCAGTCCATGTATATTCATAAAGAAGTTTTAGAACAAAGGATTTGTGATCATAGCAGTGTATGTTGATGATTTGAATATCATAGGAACATCTGGAGAGATTTCCCAAACAGTTGAATATCTCAAGAAAGAATTCGAAATGAAAGACCTAGGTAAAACAAAGTTTTGTTTGGGATTACAACTTGACTACATAAACAATGGAATCCTTGTGAATCAAATGGCATATACTGAAAAGGTACTCAAGAGATTCAATATGGACCAATGTCATCCATTGTCATCACCCATGGTGGTTCGATCACTTAGTCCAAAAACCGACCCATATGGTCCAAAGAAGGATGATGAAGAAATACTTGGTCCAGAAGTGCCATATCTTAGTGCCATATGAGCCTTGATGTATCTGGCTAGCAACACTCGCCCATATATATGCTTTGCAGTTAATTTGTTGTCAAGATTCAGTTCATGTCCGACCAACAAGAACAAGAATGGAATTAAACATTTACTTCGTTACTTACAAGGAACGAAAGATCTTGGATTGTTTTATACTAACCAATCACAAGAAGGTTTAGTTGGTTTTGATGATGCAGGTTACTTTTCAGATCCACATCAAGCTAGATCTCAGACAGGTTATGTGTTTACCATTGGTGGAACTGCTATATCTTGAAGATCCATGAAGCAAACTATTGCAGCTACATCATCCAACCATGCCGAGATTTTGGCTATACATGAAGCAAGCACGGAATGTGTTTGGTTGAGATCAATGCCTCAACACATCCGATCAGATCGTGGAATGGTCGATGGAAAGGAGGAACCGACCATAATGTATGAAGACAATGCAGCATGCATAGCTCAGCTCAAAGATGGATACATTAAAGGAGATAGGACGAAGCACATACTACCCAAGTTCTTCTTTACCCACGAGTTACAAAAAGCAGGCGAGGTCGAAGTGGTTCAGGTCCGATCCACTGACAATTCAGCCGACCTGTTCACCAAGTCATTGCCAACCTCGACCTTGAAGAAGCTATTGCATCAGATTGGAATGAGAAGATTGAAAGATCTTCAGTGAGGTACGAAATAGGAAGAGTAATACACCTTGTACTCTTTTTCCTTAGCCATGGTTTTTTCCCAATTGGGTTTTCCAGGTTAAGGTTTTAATGAGGCAACAGTTAGGGTGTATTATACGGTTATGACATCCAAGGGGAAGTGTTATGAACTGAGTGGATTGATCATAACCTCTAGATGGGTCATGGTCGATGGACTTATGTCTGATCCATCTAGAACCGGCCCAAGTATAAACCTAGCCCATAGAGGTTTAGTAATCCTAGTTGAAATAGGATTAGGGTTGGCCGACATTAGTAAACCTATTGCATGTTGGTTTTGGAGATTTTTCCTTTTTCTATGTTTTGGGATATTTTCATTTATGTATTGGTTGTAATCCTTATATAAAGGAACCCCCTTAAGCTTATGAATAACACAAGTAATTCACGATTTCATCTCTCTCTTTTCTCTTAGTTTACAATATAATTAAATATATTAGTTATTTTTCAATACTTTGTGTATTTTTGGATAAAATAAGATTGTTTTGATATAATTACTCAAACAAAACCATGTTAAATGAGTATTTTTGGTTATTTGTTGTATTTTTAGTAGTTTGGATACAAAATACCTGAATCAAATTGGATAATATAGTTACTTTTGATATAAATACCTGAATCTGTTTCAGATACATTGGTTATTCAGTTTTTTCCAGGTTCCTAATCATAAGAACCAAACCCACTCGGACCCGAGAAGACCCGACTCGAACCCGACCCAAAATTTTGTAATACCCGAATGGGGTCTAATTTCAAAACCTGAAATCATGATACCCGGAAAAACCGACATGTACCCAAACGGGTACTCGAATGCACATTAAAATTGAGAAATGGTACATGGGGCTTGGGTACACTGGAAGACAAATAACGATTTTTTTCTCAGGAGGATATGCGCACCTTGAGGAGGCTAATATAGAAAGTTCATCAAGTCAGATTACTGGCTGTTTCTTCTGTGGAAAGATTAGTCACTACAAGAGTTATGCCAAAAGTACCTTAAGAAGGTTAAACAAGTATGGAGACAACATAAATTTTTGAGAATCGAGAAAACCAATCAAGTCTGGATGAAGAAAGCTGACTTGTACTCAAAAACATCAACTATTGCAAGAAGTGGACTCCAATGCAGCATGGCCTTGGTCATCGAAGACTCAGATTCTGATAACCTCTAGTACTTTGACAACGGATGTTCAAGACACATACATGACTAGGAATACTGAGTATCTGGAAAAAGTAAAAAAGGTGAAGAGAAGAAAAGTTACATTCGGATATGGAGGACTTGTTTTCATCAAAGGAAAAGGTAATACAAGTAACATTGACATGCCTAAGTTGGTGAATGTATACTTTGTCAAAGGATTGAAGGAAAATTTGATTAGTGTGAGTTAGTTGTGTGATGAAGGACTCACAATTGTGTTTTCAGCCATTGAATGTCGTGCTATCAATGAGTATGGGATAACCTTATTACATGGAGTTAGAGCTGGCAACAACTGCTACATGTGGGAAAAGAAGCCTAAGTGTTTATCAGCACGAGGAAATGTTGAGTTGTGAAATCAACGGCTAGGGCATATGAATCTTCGCAACATGGAAAATCTTGTGAACAAAGACATGATCTGAGGAGTATCAGAACTCTGAATAGATAACAAAATGGTGTGTGGTGCATGCATTTAAGGGAAAGAAGTGAAAGTGCAGCACAAGAAGGTACCGGATGTACCAACATTAGAACTACTTGATCAGGTTCACATGGACCTTATAGGATCTATGCAAACCGAAAGCTTTGGAGGCAAGAAGTATGTGTTTGTACTAGTTGACGACTTTACTCAGTTTACTTGAATCATATTCATTAGAGAAAAGTCAAGAATTGCTGAAAGCTTCAAGATTTGGGCTCTTAAACTCTTCAATGAAAAGGGAAGAATCATGAAGATTAAAAGAGTTCAAGAACGAAATGATGATTCAGTTTTGTGAGAACAAGGGGATTGCTCATCAATTCTCTTCCCCAAGGACAGCACAATATAATGGGGTTGTCGAAAGAATAAATTGAACCCTACAGGAGATGGGCAGAGCCATGATTCACAGCAACAAGATACCTCAAAGGTTTTGGGCTGAGCCCATTAGTACAGCATGCTACATTGTCAATCGGATGTATGTGAGAAAAGGGACCACGAAAACCCCTTTATGAAATGTGGACTGGTAAAACACCTAAATTTGGGTATTTTCATGTTTTTGGATGCAGGTGCTATATACTGAACGACAAAGACTATCTTGGAAAGTTTGACTTAAGAAGCGATGAAGGAATATTTATAGGTTTCTCAAGAACCAGTACAACATACATGGTCGACAACAAGCGATTAGCAACCATCATGGAGTCAGTTAACATGGTTTTTTGATGATCTTTCATGGTTACCTGGGAACAACATGACTCACACGAAGAGACAAAAAAGGCTGAAGTTAGAACAGACAAAGAAACATCTGAAACAGTTGAGTCGTAAGCTGTAGAACCACGCCAAGCGATTCATAAAGTTCATTGAAATCATTCGGTTGTAGATGTAATACGTGGACGAAGGATGCAAAACCCGTGAGCAAGTCATAAATTTCAGAGAGATAGTGCAGTTTGCTTGCTTTGTGTCGGTCATGAACCAAAGATATATATTGAAGCACTTTGTGATGAGTATTGGATAGTCTCGAATGAGGAAGAGCTTAAACAGTTCACAAGGAATGACGTATGGGAACTAGTCACCTGTCCAGATGGAGTAAACATTGTGGGAATTAAGTGGATCTTCAAGAACAAAACTGATGAACATGGAGAAGTGGTTCGCAATAAGGTAAGACTTGTCACACAAGGGTACTCCTAAATTGAAGGAGTAGACTTTGAGGAAATGTTTACCCCGGTTGCTAGATTGAAATCCATACGATTGTTCCTAGGAATGGCACGCACCCTGAACTTCAGAGTCTATCAGATGGATGTAAAGAGTGTGTTTCTGAATAAATTTGTGCTTGTTTGTATGCATACATGTCAGGAACTTGTGAGACGCATGAATTAAAAAGAGCGAGGTAGAAGATGTATGATTAAGACAAACTTGAAGTAGTTCATGAAGTGCGACATAAGCTACGACACAAGACAAGGAGTCAAATTGAGTGTGAATCAAGATAAGAACATTAAAGGAAGATTAACTGAAGAAGTCAGTTGAAGGGAGTATCACAACAAGAAAACACAT